>JBBCBC010000005.1:23862808-24142561 GCA_037126765.1 Stenogyne calaminthoides | reverse complement strand
TTAGAGTTTAGTTTGGGGTTTCTTTCCAATTAACTAAGATATCCTTTACAATGAGTACAAGTAAAGGTTAGGATATCGCTCTAAGCTTTGAAGATATATCAATATACAATTAGAAAATAAAGAAAAGATCTCTCTCCAATTTTGAAACACTTAGAAAATTCTTGTGGTTTTGAGTGCTTCATTGAGTGTTAAGAATAAGCTTGAGTTTTTGGATTTCGTGATTTCATGTAACCTTGTTTGGGTCTAAGGTCTTTTGTATTTATAGAGGTTTCAAATAATTATTCATTGGAGAGATAGCTCTTCAAGATCTCTATTATTGTGAGGTGAAAATGACTCCATTGTAGCTTCAGATAGCCCTTAACATGTACTCCCTCCGTCCACCAATCTTATGCACACATGTCTTATTCGTCCGTCCACCAATCTTATGCACACTCTATTTTTGGCAAAATTTACTTTATCTTTATCCCTCAACCATCACTTAATTACTTCAAATGACATTGTACTTTACTCACAAACAATCACTTTATCTATAAATGGACCCCACAATACCCTATAATACTCTTACTTTATCTACTTTTTTTCTTAAAATATGTGTCAAAATCATCAGGCATAAGATTGGTGGATGGAGGGAGTATTAATTAAGGTACATTAAATGTAAGTTTTCACCTCTAGCATATTGTTATGTAGCAGGTTTACTTTTTCAGGACCTATCATTTTCAGGCTCAGTGTGTTGTCTCCTTCTCATTAATCGAGTTGTAAGGTTGTAGGGGCATTCCAACAACTATTAAAGACACCTTCACTGAGGGCAACTAATCTTAGTTAAATCAAACTTGAGACTTCAATTCCGATATTCTTCTTGTCTGCATTTAATCTCAATGTCATTTATTGTCATATATAATGCTTTAGGACTTATGACTTAAGTCTTCTTGTCTTTAAGCGACTTATTTTTTATTGTTAGACAACTTTGATGAACAACAAGGTCATACTTGCTGATTTTTCAAGTAGACTTCTTCAAGTCTTATGTCTTCAGGCTAAGTCTATTCTCTTTAGATAAATTGAACTTCATTGCTTCAGGTTAGTTTTCCAAGACTTGTTATCAATTGAGCCCTCCTCAATATGAGATTTTCCTTTAGTTGTCTTGTCAATTTTCAATTGAGCCCTCCTCAATTGAGCCCTCCTCAACGAGTTTTGGTATATAATCAAAATCTTATTCATTTCATACCCCAACAATTTTCCATTTTTTAATGATGTCAAAATCTTTCTTATTACAACAGATCTTATACTAAGCTTTACAACATAAGATTGGTTAGCACATATAATGCTCCTCTCTAGGTCTCAGCTTCGAAACTCCTAAGGTGCGATCAATTTTTGAGATGAGTCAATCCATACAGAGCTTTCCTCTGGCTTGAAGTGGGAGCCACACTAGTGGATGGTGGGTTCTGATCCCCCAGATTAGCAGGTTCTTGGGTCGGACGCTAAGTTATAAAAAAAAACATAAATTTCAAAATAGATAATGAGATATTATCTTTTAGGTCAAAACATCAGTAGATTTTTCATTGATAGGAGTTTGAGTACTGGATACAAAGATTATCCTAATCTATTGGAATTTCAAAAGAATTACATCAGAAAGATTTAAGGCTTCCTTTATCTTCACATCTTCAGGAATACTCCCAGTCAGTCCTTCTTGTTGTAGATTCACAACATAGTCTTTCAAGATAATGGCCTCATTCACCATTCAATTATTATACAATAGAAGTGGGTATTTAATTGGTCTTGGAGCCTTCAGTACATAGTCTCTGCTCTCAAATATTTGAGTTCATCTTATTAATTCCACCTAATAGTAATTACAGATGAATTGTAAGAACATTTCATCTAGATTGCCATTTCCCGTTGCTTGTACAACATAGTAGATGTAAGAGAACTCCCTTTTTGCTTCCTCCAATTTTTTCATTTAGTTCAATTGGCATCCACAAATCTATGTGTGCCATTTGGTTCTCATTTGTTGTGTTCTAGGGATAGACTTCTTACTACTCTTTCTCCTTAACTGAATTCTCTAATAGACACTCCTATATTTCTTAGAATCTTGATTGAAGTCATAATCATCATGCCTCTTCTTTATCTTGATCTCAGCCGATTTATTTAACCTTTCTTTCCACCTCAAGTTACCCCTTGCTTCTTCCACATTATAAGACCCAAAACCTCCAGTGAACAACACATTTGTCTTTACATCTTCAAGTGGTTTCTGGATCAAGGGAGCACCTTCAAACACTGACTTTCTTGAGATCGGAGTTTGAATTAAAGGAAACGTGTCCTCTTTCTTCAAATTCACATATTAATTTTCTTGGCTTAAGTTTGTCTTCTTTCTTCACTGGCTCAGCAGACTTGACTTTCTATGTAGAAATCTTGGCTATAGCAGTTCTCTTCATTTTCTGTGTAGGCTCAGCAAGTTTCAAAGCTATAAACTTTATTTAAGATGCTCTGACTTTAGGTTCATTGGCTTCAACAGTCTTGCTCGACTTTTTCTTATGCATTATTTCTTCCCTCTCAACAATTACTTGAGTATTTGGTTTAGCAGCTATTACTTCTAAGATCTTCTCTTTTCCTTTCCGATTTTCACCAACTGTCCTCCAACTTTTTGGATAAGCTACAGAGCCTTTAACAATTTGAGCTCTAGGATATTTCTTCTTTTCCTTTTTCCCCTTTTTGGCATCATTGCAGCAGATTCTTAAAGTTTGGCAAGAGCATGACTTAGCTCAAACTTTGACCCATAGATCTATATTCAGATTCAATGTGAATCTGCTCCATCCAATCTCCACAACAAATCTCCCATGTTGTTGAAATATTTACCTAATGGAGCAAGCTTCTCAGATATAACAGTCAATACAATGCTTGTATCATTTGTGTACCATATACCAAGATTTGATATTCTAGCAACATATTTGATAATCCTCTTCATAACATTCATGTGTGATTCATTTGGATTAGCTTCGTACCTAGCACAAACACAAACACAAACACTATACATAATGTCAGGTCTTCTAGAGGTAAGATAGAGAAGACTACCTATCATGGATCGGTACAGTGTGTGATCAACATCTTGACCAGCGTTGTCTTTGCTCAATTTCTTAGATGATCCCACAGGTGTTTTCATATGCTCCGAGTTTTCAAAACCAAATCTCTTCACCAGGTTCCTTGCATATTTGCTTTGGCAAATGAAAATTCCATCATCATTTTGCTTGATCTACAGACCTAAAAAATAATTTAAGTCTCCAACCATGCTCATCTCAAAAGTTGATGACATTGCCTCAACAAATTCATTCAGCATTTTGTTTGATGTTGCACCAAATATTATGTCACCAACATAAATCTATGCAATCATCAACTCTTCATTAACCTGTTTAATGAATAAGGTCATGTCTGCTTCACCTCTAACAAAACCAAACTACAAAAGAAAGTCAGTTACCTGCCATACCAGGCTCTAGTAGCTTGTTTCAAACCGTATAATGCTTTCTTAGGCTTATATACATGATCAGGATAGTGAGGATCTTTAAATCCTAAGGGTTGTTCAACATATGCTTCTTCAACAAGTATATCATTAAAAAATGCAGCCTTTACATCCATTTGATGCAATTTGATATTGATAAAACATGCAATAGCTAACAATAATCTAATAGACTCAATCCTAGCTACGGGTGCAAATGTTTCAACAAAATCAATACACTCAACTTGTGTGTATCCTTGGGCAACCAATCTAGCCTTATTTCTTATTATGTTTCTAGATTCATCAATTTTGTTCGTAAAAATCCACTTGGTTTCACTAACATTAATGTTGTCAGGTATTGGTACTAGTGTCCAAACATCATTCCTCTCAAACTAATCATGTTTTTCATGCATAACATTAATCCAATTTTCATCAGTTAAGGCTTCTTTCACACTTTCAGGCTCAATTGTGGAAGGGTAACATTCAAAATTTACCTTGTTGCATATGGAAGACATACACATAGATCTCACAACATCTTTTGAGCTTACCCTTCTTCTGGTTTGTACTCCAATAGAAGAATCACCTATGATTTGGTTTGAATGATGGATTTTCATTATTCTGGAAGTAGGTGTTTTGTCATGAGTATATTGAGTGGTATTTTCTGAACCTTCTGTTTTTTAATTTTCAGATAATGTTGTCCCAGATGCCGTGACATTAGGCGTAACATCCTTTGAATTTTCAAAATTTTCGCCCATCGAAAATCTCAATATGCCCGTACACATCTTCTTGATGATTTTTTCCTCGCTATGTTAGCTAAAAAACAACAAAATTCTTGAACATTTTTGTCACCTTTTTGTCACTTTTAAAGTCAAACTTAAGAAGTTGATCTCTATCATTTAGAATGTAGCAAACACAACTAGACACATGAAAATATTTCATATTTTGTTTCTTATTGTTCAAAATCTCATATGCAGTTTTCGTACTATCATTCCTCATAAAAACTCTGTTAATAATATGACACACATTGTTTAATGCATCAGCACAAAACCTTTTAGAAATATGTTTACCTTGTAATATTACCCTAGCCATTTCTTGTAGAGTTTTATTCTTCCTTTCAGTTATTCCATTTTGTTGTGGAGTTTTAGGAGATGAAAATTCCTACATTATACCCTTCTTTTCACAGAAATTAGAAAATAAACTATTTTCAAATTCCCTACTATGATCTACTCTAATTCTACTAACTTTCAAGTTGTACACAGTTTTAAACCTCTTATACAAAACTTTGAAAGCAGCAAAAGTTTCAGATTTTTCTCTTAAAAACTCAATCCAGGTATATCTAGAGAAATCATCTACCAACCAATGAATACCTTTTACCTCCAAGACTTTCTGTTTCTGTAGACCCATAAGATCCATATGCAGTAGCTTAAAACACCGTGTTGTCGAGCAATGTGACAACAACTTGTGTGACACTCGGATCTGTTGACCTTTTTGGCATGAACCACAAATTGTAGTCTATTGCATTGTCAACTTTGGTAATCCTTTTACAACTCCTACTCTCACAATTTTATGGATACTCCTATAGTTCACATGTCCAAGTTTTTGATGCCACAAAACATTCTCATAATTTTTGGCAAGATTGCAAACATTGTTAGTTCCAATAAGATAACAATTATCAATTGACTTATTACCAGTCATAAGACATTCATTTCTTTATTCAGAACATAACAAAAGTTCTTATCAAACTTCACATGCAAATTGTCATCACAAAGTTGATTTATACTTATAAAATTTGCAAGAAGACCTTCAACATGCAAGACATTAAACAACTTAGGAAAACCATCAACATTTAGAGTTCTTTATCCAACAATTTTTCCTTTGAAAACTCCACCATAAGTGATATTTCCACCATCAAATTTTTCATAATTACACGGAAAATTCACTTGACCAGTCATGTGCCTTGAACAATCATTGTCAAAATACATGCTTTCAGAGATGTATACACAACATTACAAGATACTTTTTGTTTTCTGGCCCAAGCAGTTTTAGCAAAATGTGACTTAGAATGTGACACTTTTGTATGCAACACCTTCATAGGTTTCATAGCACTTTTCAACTTTGTTGGGGTTATACGTGAAAGTATGCTTTTACTTTGTATAACAGACTGAATTTATCACTTATTTACTAAGAATAAATCTTATTATCACTATTGCTTTAAATATGAATGAATGTTATTTATTTATTGCAAACCATTCAATATTAGTACATATTGCATTGTAGTTAATGTGGTGATACCCGATCACAGAAGATCACATTATCAGTTCCTTGTAAATAAGTACATCTTCACAACGTAGATGGAATTCAACACTCCATTGGTAGAGGTTGAAGTGTAAATCTCAGATTGACTTATCTTGACCAAGAGATTACACTAGAGTATTGTGATGCGCTGAAGCGGACCTACAGAGAGGATAAATTCTTCCGTACTGATTTAAGGGATGGAGCATTAAACCTCAGTGGTTGTTGATTTCTTAATCTCTGTCACTTAAATAAGATTATGTGTGATTAATATTTATTGCTTTGATCTATGTTGGGTTTAGAATCAGAGAGTGATTCTATACTTTATATTTTACGCAATATTATTAATTACATGACAATTGCTAAGATTTAATATAGAGAAATGTGTGCAAGGAAAGTCTTGTTTGATTTGTCCCCTTGGGGGGCTCAGAAGTTTTATCATACCAAATCTTGCAAGTGGAATTTGTTTCCGGTATGGATAATAATGTTGAGTTGTCTTTACTCCAAGGAAAATATATTAATTAATATAAAGCTTTTCAGTGGCTTAATTAATTAATGAACTAAATAATCTTAAACACAGAAAATAATAATCGAGAGTCATATTATCGTAATATGGTTTAAGATGGATAGTGAAATATTAATTTTATAGTGGAATAAATTAATATTAATGGGTTGAATAATATTGTGGCTCAATATTGGAATTCAGAGCCCATTGGGATGTCCAATCTTAATTCTCCTAAAGGCCCTCAAGTAGCCCAAATATAAATCCATTAATGAAAAGGTGATTAAAATAAAAGAAATAATTATTGCTCTAATATTCCTAATTATTTTTTAAAATTATGAATAAAAGAAAGAAAAGATTTTATGGAAGATAAGTATTCTGGGAATACAAGATTATCTCATAAATTCAAGAATCTTTGACTTTGACTTTTATTCCCTAATTTTTCGAAAATAATGATATTATAAGGAAAAAGATTTTTGTGGAAAATTATTTATGGGAAAGAGAATATATTGGATATATTCAAGATTTCTTCTTCCACAAGAATTAAAGATCTTCTCATATCTATTTTCTAGCCCAAAAAATATGACACCTTCATCTTATAAATAGGGTATGATTTTTTCATCCCCAACACAATTCCAGTGTTGAAAAAATTAGAAATCCACAAAGGTAGTACAATATATTTTTTTCTTTTTCCTTTGTTTAAATTGTTCATGTGTATCTTCCACCGCATAACGAGCAAGGACTTGGGATATACTTGAGAAGGCATTTGGGTTGATCCATCGTCTCAATGGTTGTCTCTTCAAGGGTAAGAATCTTGTAAACCCCTAGATTCCGCATGTTAGGATTTTACGTGAATTATTTGCACAAATGTATGTTGTTGGTAATTGTTATTTGAATTAATAGAATTAATTCATGCTAGTAATAATTGTTTATTTAAATTGCACCTAGAATAGATCCGGGAAAAACTTTCCCCAAAAACTGGTATCAGAGTCTCGGTTTCGAGCTCTGTGATTTAAATTATAATTTAAATTGTTGTTCATTAAATTTGCAATTGGATAGTAGAATTGATAGATCTCTTTTGCATGTATTCAATTGTCATGGCTATTTAATGTGTTATTTTATATCATGCGTATGCATGTTTATTTTTAATTCGACTCGTTCGAATTCATTTTTCTCGTGAGAAAATCCACGAGTAGATTAGGCTATTTGATTTGTTCAATGTAATAGACTAGTCTAGGTCATATGTTTATTTATTTTTCCGATAAATAAATTGTAACCGGATCGAAAACGAAGATGAGGAATTGAAGACGGATCCAAAACTGGGTGTGGGCGGTGTGTGTCTCGCTAAAATGACAAGGGAGGCGTGCGGCGACGCGGCGGACACCGCTGGACACACGCGGGTACGGGCGTGGTGAGGCCGAGGCGAGGGGCCGAAGATCCCAGCGGAGATCGAAAGCGCGCCAGACGATCAGACGCGGCGTCTGGCGCTACGGATCTCGGATGCTGATACGGGCAGATGACGATCCGCCGGATTGTGCGGATGGGCGACGATGAGCCGGTGACACGGCGGGCGAGATGCGCCAAGATCCCGCCCCACCTACCTAGTTTCGGACATCGGGATACTGTGGCTTACACAGATAGGCGGCGATGGGTCAAGTTTCATCCAGGTGTGGCGTGGCGGAATTGATTTTTCGAGACGAACAAGTGGGAGAACTTCAAGATGGGGGATTTCTCAAGATCAAGACAAGAAGAAATTAAACCATGACAGTTTGATATATTTGCCCCGTATGTGATTAATTTTATTTTGATGTATTTAATTTATTTAAATGTGTTTGCATGAGAAATTGTTTAAAAATCTCAACTTCAAAATTACTAAGTATGTTTTAAATAATTAATTTGTTTTTGAAAATTAAATTATTTTTGACCTCCATAATTTATTTATTTGTGAAATCTTTTGGAGAAATTTCCACCTCGGAACGGTAAAAAGATAGCTTTCACATGAATGAATTCCAAAATGATGATTGTGGATTATTACTAGTTGCAGTATTAACCCTCCCAACGAAGAGTGGCTTGCTCAAAATGAAATAATAATCATGTATTTAATCATGGTTATTACTTAGGTATAAAATTTGATATTAACTTACTCCCCAACGGAGTCCCTGTCAAATTTTATATGGTAAAGTGGGAGCCAACTATTAATTTTGAATTAAAGGTTTGTAACTGTCTTTGTTTGTAACTTGCTTGAATGTGTTTTAAGCTACGGATCACACTCAACGTAGCATGTTTAAAACTATTTTGAGATGTTAGTAGATGCATGTTCATATTTTTTTGAGATTTTAATATGATTCACGTGATCGAACCTTGTGAAATTTTTTGTGATTAATCTGGGCATTAATACAAAATGCATGTTTATTTTCAGTTCAACATGTCGTTTTCCTTTTATCCATTGTTTAGCATACTTAAAGTTAATAAAATGAAAGTAGGAAACTATATTGATTGAAAAACGCTTATTGACTTGACCACACAAAAACACAAGTTTATCCTTGACGAACCGAAACCCGTTGAGCCTACGATTGAGACTAGTAAGGATAATAAGGAATATCACAAGCAATTATTGAAATCCGATGAAATGGCTAGGTAGACCATCTTGACTTAAAAGTCAGATGTGTTGAGAACACTAACACCAGGACATGGAAACCACTGCAGCTATTGTGTTAAACCTTAAAGAATCCTTCACTCACCAGAATCGTAAAGCGATGTAGATAGCCATGCGGGATATGTTCGATTCTATACTTTGTATTTTGGGCAATATTATTACTTAAATGGCAATTGCTAAGATTTAATACAGAGAAACGTGTGCAAGGAAAGTCTTGTTTGATTTGTCCCCTTGGTGGGCTCAGAAGTTTTATCATACCAAATCTTGCAAGTGGAATTTGTTTCCGGTATGGATAATAATGTTGAACTGTCTTTACTCCAAGGAAAATATATTAATTAATATAAAGCTTTTTAGTGGCTTAATTAATTAATGAACTAAATAATCTTTAAAATGGGAAATAATAACCGGGAGCCATATTATCGTAATATGGGTTAAGATGGATAGTGCAATATTAATTTTATAATGGAATAAATTAATATTAATGGATTGAATAATATTGTGACTCAATATTGGAATTCAGAGCCCATTGGGAGGTCAAATCTTAATTCTTCTAAAGGCTTCTCAAGAAGCCCAAATATAAGTCCATTAATGAAAAGGTGATTAAAATAAAAGAAATAATTATTGCTCTAATTTTCCTAATTATTTTTGAAAATTATGAATAAAAGAAAGAAATGATTTTCTTGGAAATATTTTATGGAAGATAAGTATTCTTAGAATACAAGATTGTCTTATAAATTCAAGAATCTTTGACTTGACTTTTATTCCCTAATTTTTCGAAAATAATGATATTATAAGGAAGGAGATCTTTGTGGAAAATTATTTATGGGAAAGATAATATATTGGATATATTTAAGATTACTTCTTGCACAAGAATTAAAGATCTTCCCATATCTATTTTCCAGCCCAAAAAATTGGTCAACTTCATCTTATAAATAGGGGATGATTTTTTCATCCCCAACACAATTTCAGTCATAGAAAAATTAGAAATCCACAAAGGTGGTGCAATATATTTTTTTCTTTTTCCTTTGTTTAAATTGTTCGTGCGTATCTTCCACCGGATAACGAGCAAGGACTTGGGATATACTTGAGAAGGCATTTGGGTTGATCCATTGTCTCAACAGTTGTCTCTTCAAGGGTAAGAATTCGTGTAAACTCCTAGATTTCGCATGTTAGTATTTTACGTGAATTATTTGTACGCATGTATGTTGTTGGTAGTTGTTATTATAATTAATAAGATTAATTTGTGCTAGTAATAATTGTTTATTTAAATTGCACCTCGAATAGATCCGGACAAAACTGTTGTGTGCAGTCCACACCCGGTCAGAGATAACATAACGCGTGTTTGCTAGTTATACACATGGAACAATGAGTGAACCAGAGTGTCCAGCTATCCAGGAAGGTGCTTGCCCTCCTGGCGAGCACCCCACGTGAACACAGGGATATCCCCACGTGTTCACCAGCTTGGGCGACCACACGAACAACGAACAAGTGAGCACCTCCGAACGGAAAGCGTGCTCGCCACACCAGGCGAGCACGAGTAAAGAACTACGGCCAGGACCAATAAACAAGAAGAAGGCCACTGAACAAGAGGTGAACATAGTCCTGGACGAACACAACACTCTTCTCTTCATCATAAGCGAATTCTTTGCCTCCTAAATTCACTTTCATCGGTAAATAAAGTCCATCTCCACACCAGGCGAGCATACGAAAAAGTTCGAGGAAGCAAGATTATTGTCGCCCCTTCAGGTCGAGCACAGGATCCCTCAAAGTCGAACACTCATCGTCCAACACGTAGATAAACCAACTACTAAGCAGATACCACCTGGATGACAAGTCGAAGACTTCACAAGCAAGCAAAGATAGATGTCGACCAGGGAAGTTCAATAACACACGAGTCAGTACCACATGTAATCTTGTTAGATAAGAAAAGACCAGCTCTGCTTGCCAAGGCAGCACATGCTTGCCAAATTTGTATAAATAGACCCTCAGAGGTCAAATAAAAGGTTCAAAAATTTCCCACTTGCTACTCTTATACCTGCTCTCCATTTCACATATTAATTGTGCTCGACACATCACTCATTTTGTTTGTTAAGTTGTCACTCACCACGCCACATCATAATTTCCACGTAGGACGACTATCAACAAAAATGTTCCCCAACAAACTTTTCACAGTATGGACAAATATGACAAAAACCACAACAATAATGAGACACATACATCCTTTTCTTCTTAGAGTGAACCTTTGTTTCTACTAGAGTTTCAACCTTAACTTTAATTCCAGCTTTAACAAACTTCACGGGTTTTTCAAAGCATTTTAAAGTATTAACAAGTTCAAAACCTAAACCAGTATTATTTGATTTTTCAATCATCAAAGCATCTTTTAAAACTTCATTTCCTTTTGAATACTTCTTAAAATATAAAGTTAAAATTTTCAATTCTTCTTTGAGTTTAAAATTTTCCAAATCCTTTATTGTTGAGACAGCTTCAAGTTTGGTTAGTGAGTCTCTCAAGTTATCATTTTCCTTAGTCATAGACTTTAAAATCTGATTTTGAAATTTTCATTTATCAAACAAAATCTTTACAACTGTCCACATCGCTTTTATTGTTCACATCAGATGTTCCTTCATCAATTAAACCATTAAAACAATTAACAGTTTTTTCTGAACAATTCTCATCCAATGTTACTTTGTGTTTTGGGAAATATTATTAGTTACATGACGATTGCTAAGATTTAATATAGAGAATCGTGTGCAAGTACATCTTAAGGTGATTTGTCCCCTTGTGGGCTCATAAGTTTTATCATACTAAATCTTGCAAGTGGAATTTATTTCCAGAGTTGACCTTACTCGAAGGAAAAATATATTAATTAATATAAAGATTCTTCAGTGGCTTAAATTAATTAATGGACTGGATAATCTTAAACACGAGAATTAATAACCGGAAGTCATATTACAGTAATATGGGTTAAGATGGATAGTGCAATATTAATTTTATAATGGAATAAATTAATATTAATGGGCTGAATATTATTGTGGCTCAATATTGATAATTCAAAGCCCATTGGAAGGTCCAATCTTAATTCTCCTAAAGGCCCCTCAAGTAGCCCAATATAAAGTCCAATAACTGAAAAAGGGTGATTAAAATAAAAGAAAATATTGTTGTCTATTTTTCCAAATTTTTCTAAAATTATAGGAAGAAAGAGAAAAAGATTTTCTTGATTTTATTGAAAAGATTTTATGGAAAAGATAAGTATTTTTGGAATACAAGATTATCTCATAAATTCAAGAAATCTCAAATCTTGTTTCTTGCCTTGTTTTTTTCGAAAATCCCATATAATAAATAAGGGAATATTTTCTTGGGATTTATTTATGGTAAATAGAATATATGAGATATATTCAAGATTGTATCTTGGAGAAGATACAAGAAAATTTTCCATGAGCCAATAAACCCTAAAAGTTTCGCCTCCCTTGTGCATTATAAATAGGGGATGAATTTTTCATCCCCAACACAGTTCCGTGAGTTGGAAAAATTAGAAATCCACAAAGGTGGTGCAACATAATTTTATTTTTCCCTTTTGTTAATCGCGTTTGGAAATCCTCCACCGATTACCAAACAAGGACGTGAGAATACTTGAGAAGGCTCTTTGGGTTTGTTTGTTGGAACGGTTACTCATCTTCTCAATGGTTGTCTCGTCAAGAGGTATGTTAACGTAAACTCCTAGAAATTTCGAATGCGTAGGATTTACGTGAATTGTTTATATGCAGGATTATTGTTAGAATTATTATTTGAATTAATATAGAATTAATTCATGCTAGTAATAATGGTATAATTAAATTTGTATTTAAATTTCATCCCAAATAGATCCGGGCAACTAATTTTCCAACAAAAAGAAGCTTGGGATAGATTGCAAGAGCACAATGAAGGTTCTTGATAGTGTTTGAAGGTTCGACTTGAATGCTTGGGACAAAGTTCGAGAACTTGAAGATGAAGGAGGATGAGACAATTTCTTCCTACAATGAATGAATCACTGAAATTGCCAATGAAGCTCAGTCTCTTGAAGATTATATCTCTAATGTAAGGTTAGTTCACAAGATTTTGCATACTGTACCTAAGAGCTTCGATGCAAAGATCTGTGCAATTGAAGAGGCAAGGGATACATATACATTGAGTGAAAATGAACTAATCAGCATCCTACGAGCGTATGAGATGAATACATCACAGAAGGATGAAGGAGCTGATGGAAAGAAGGTGGTGGTGTTCAAAGGTGAAATGTAGGTCCCGAACGGGTTTTGTGAGGGCAGAAGTCTAGAGGGGAGGGGTGAATAGACTTCTGAAAACTTTTTGTGCAGATCGGAGTGTGATGGCGATTAGCAATTTCGATCAAGGTCGCGAGTGAATCGGTTTGGGTCGATAACCAACTTACTAATCGCTCAAGGCGAGATCGATTCGGTAAATTATCGCTTTAACGATGTGTGCGGAAGCTTAAGTTTTACCCGTGAAAAACCAGTTTTTATAAATCAGATTCCAAAGTTAGTGTTTTAACCAGTTGAATGAAGTGTCAAGCTTGATCAGATCAGAAGCTTGGCGCTAGTTGATCTCAACTTAGAATATGTATGCGCTTTAAAGGTTGTGTGCAATTGTGTAGACAGTTAATCAAAGCGGTAAAGGCACACAAGATTTATAGTGGTTCGGACAAACCAATCCTACGCCCACTCTTCCCTATCACAAGGGCACCAACTTAACCAACTGGACTTAGTTTTTATGTGTTAGTCCAACACAAGACAATCGACAGATATTTAAGGAGTTCTCACTCAACCGATCCTGTAAATCGTAACTAGAAACCCTAGTCCGAATCTTGCTAAACAACTTAACCTAACTTGGGTTTGGATAAGATTGTTTTGGTTCCAACTATGAAATCTTTTCTAGTGTTTAAGGTAGCCTTCATCGGCTAGATGAAAAGATTTCTATTCTAAGAACTTATGGGATGAACACTTAATATAATAATCTTCTTGATCGTGTTCTTCGTCAAGGAAATCGATAATTGCTTGAGCTTCTTGATTGTTCAAATTTCCGTGTTTTCACTCAAGTGTGATCCCATATTTATAGACCTTGAAATCAAAGAGCCGTTGGAGAGCAATTTGAATTTCGTGCTATATTAGGTAGTTTTGCGGATTGATGTGGCGTCTTGAGAACGGCATGGCCGAAAAGCGTGAACTTGTATTTTATAGCCGTTAGAGAGAGCAAATCAAATCCTTAATTGTCGGGTTCCGATCATACGTGTCTTGTTCTTATTGGTTAACGTACGACTTTTCAAAGTTGTTCTTCCAACTAAGGTTGACATTCTTCTTGTTCAGATCATAGACGTATGACTTAGGTGAAACATCAGTTTTCACCGTGAAATTTCATTCCGATCAATCGGAATCGATCACTACTGATGGAGTCTTCGGTGCCGGGTTGACTTAGGTTCAACTAGCGCACTTACCGATGTAGGTCTTCCGTCCGATCTTCCGAAGTCATCTGATCTTCAAGTATTATGAGTTTGAGTTTTATGACTTCAGCTGAGATATCTGACTAGATCAGATCGATCTGATCTTCTGTTCTTCTCTAGCATTCTGGCCTGTCGGATATCACCGTTTTTTCTTTGGATCTTCGATTCGACTTATACATATTGAGGTTCCCCAATATATGACCTATCTATTACATCGGTTGTTTTATACAAAGAATTATCAACCGGTATTCTATAAATGGTAATATAAACATCGATCGACCAATGTGTCCGACCGGTCCTATTATATGTGTTTCGAACTTTTATCAAAACTATAAATTTCCCAACAATTTCCCCTTTTTGAAAAACCAAAACACCGAGAAACCAAACACAAGTTGATAAATATAAAACATTAAAGAGCACATAATCAGAAGACAATGAGATTTTGTCTTAGGATCAGAAAATAAACTTTTCTCATTAGATATGTCGATTACATGTTACATCAGAAAAGTTTGAATTTAGAAACAGCTGATCCTGAGAAGTCTTCTGATTCTTCACTCTTTAGGCTTGTATCCTTCGCATCTCTTTTTGATCTTGAGGCGTTGAAAATCGATATAGTTTCCATTTGACATCATTGGTCTACTGAGGATCAGTTATGTGTGTTTTGCTCAGGATGTCAAAGTAGAATCTCTGAAATGCCAATCTGTTAAATGAGCCATCTGCCTTCTTCGAGTAATCCAACAGATCATACTCTTGGTGAGATATTTTTACATTGATAAGTTTTGCCTCATTTTCCAGATACTTCAGAAAATCTGGATATTTATTTTCTAACCAATTGAGGAATTCATCATCTGGAGATTCTTCTCGTGGAACAAGATTAAGGACAAAAGCATCCGAAGCCATTCACTTCGATCTTGTTCCATTCCTCAAACCTCTTAGCATGTCTGGCCGTTTTTGGAATGATCTCATCAACTCTTCTTTGGCAAATTGAGGTTCCGCACAGATTTTCCCGGCCTTTCCTTTCTTCGCTCTCGATCCGAATTTTTTTTCGATTTTCTGTCAATTTTTTTTTTTTCTTTTTCTTCACTTTTTCTTTTCTCTTCAAGAATCATCTTTGATGTTTCTCAAATTACCTCATATCGGCCCAGATCCGCTAGTCAGGCTTCTTGTGACTATTTTAGTCCGAAAGTGGTCGGTACAGTTGTGATGTCCCAAAGACCCACAAATACCTACCTTTTGTGATGTCCCAAAGACCAAGCAGCTAGCCTACCTTTTGATGTCCCAAAGACCCGCAGCAGAAATACCTTTCTTGCCTTTTGACTTTTCCATCTTTTCAGAGACTTAGTTAGCAAAAGAGATGCAGATGGTTTAGTCTTTGTCCATAAACTTCAACCGCGAATTAGGTCTTCGTTGTTACGATCATGTCGATTGGTTTCTCCTCCGTCCTTCCCCCTTTTGGTTTGATCAAAAGAGCTGTGAGAGGGGGAAGTTAGGGATCCAAAATCGACCGATATTGCCCTGTTGAGATCTCAGAACAGATAAACCCGGAACTTGAAGCGGTTAGATGTTCAACCTTCGAGATCAGCTCAGTCTTGACAGATTCCATGGCGGTAGAGAGTGTAAAAATTAGTTTGTCAAGTTTCTCTTCTGTCAATTTGAGCTTTTAAGTGAGCATCAGAAAAGAAACTTGTTGTTGATCCACCTGAATCAGCTTGTCATCAACGGATTTTATAAGTTCGGCAGACACGGTGGTCACAGTTTGGGAGAACTGATCTTTGATTGCTGCAATCTGGGAAATAGCCAATTCCCTTTGATCATTATTTCTTTGAGGCCAATCGCCTCTCTCGATCGGCTATCACTCCCTCAACTTCTTCTTTCAGGAGATCTTTGAGACAAGATCTGATCTCCTGAAGTTGATCAGCGGTGATGTGAGATGTTGGAATGTTTTGTGTCACTTGATCAGTTTCAGTTGTTTGTGCCTCCAGTGGTTGGTCATGAACTGCAGCACCAGTTCCACTATCATCGGCAGCTCCTGTATCCTTCATTGTAGATCTGCCTGAGAGCTTCTTGAGCGATCTCCTGTTTCGCCTTGTTCACTCAACCCCAGCTTCCTGTGTGGATCAGAGCTTTGATAGATTCAGTAGTTATCAGCTCAGCTGGTGATCCTACTTTAGCAGATTTCCTCATATCGAAATCAAAATCTGCAAACTCATCAGCACCGCCCATTTGTTCAATAATCATTATAAAATCTGAGAAGCTTTTTAATCTGAGATCTCTCCAGGTGAGGATCTCCATAACTTCTTCTCTAATAGCGGGATGGGCAACGATTACGATACATCTCATCAATTTCTCGCTTCGATTTGCATTCTCGACCATTTTCCCCTGTGATGGTCTTTTTTTGATGATCTAGACTTCGTGAATTGTCCGTCAAGATTCCGGTTGATGAGATGTGGAGGGTTCTCGTGGTGCTTGAGTAAGCGGAAGTTATCCGATTGGCTCGACTTGCAGAGGTTCTCCTTTGTGGAGGCAAGTGCGCCTGGTTCCCACAACAGTAAGGTTTTTCTGTTCGCGAACTTTGTAGTTTGAGTTCGCGAACTGATGTAGTTCGAGTTCAGCGGGCGGTGGAAGAGTAGGAGAGACATGCTCGGTAGCCATTAGTCCGAGTGGTGAATTAACTTTCGAGCCGGAGGAGAAGGAGATCATTAAATCTCGTGCTTCTTTCCTCGAATGAACTGGCGAGCTCTCGGCTTTGAGAAGCTTTGCTGTCGATTTTTCACGATTTTTTGTGGTGCAACAGATGATCTGGCGCTCTTTCTTCATCGACTCATCTTCTAGCATCGTCGTCATGGAGGCTTATTAAGCCTTCTTGGCCTCTTCTCCGGACCTTCACCAGTTTTCTTTTCTTACGGGGGGCATCCGGTGTGTGCGAAGTTGCTTCCTTGCTTTTCCTTCTTCGTCTTTGGGGAGTTGGCGATATCATCGTTTGGTGGCCCCAAATATGGCTAAAGTGGTGGAGAGGAATGCCTTGTAGGACTTGGTCCATTCATTTCCCATCGGCATTTGGCATTTTGTCTTGTAGGATAACCGCAACCTTGTTGAGATTGTCCGATCCTCTTCTTCGGATAGACACCCTCCACTCATCAACTCCAAATTTATCATGTTCTTGGAGTAGAATGGCCTTTAGGAACCCATGCCAATTGATGTTCTTGGCTTCATCAATTATTGCGACCATGTTGTCTGATTTGACCGATGTAAGAGCATATGGGCTTGAATGAAATACCCATAATTATTTTTGACAAAATGTCAAACAACAATTGGTATTTCCTCTTGAGCATTAACGACAAAGCCCGACGTATGATGTTTGTCGACTCTCTAATGAGCTTCGTTTACGATCACCATCTTGATTCTCCTCAGAGTGAGCAAAAAGAGATTCGCCCTTTTGGTAAAATTTGAATTTGACGAAGTTGTATCCTCATTCGTCGATCGATCTCTTCTCCGTCGCGAAAAGTAGTTCTTCTCCGAGCATCAGATCCACCCTTAAATTCCTTACTTAATTGAGGGGCTTCATCTTTGATCATCGATTGGATTGCGCAAAGACAATATTTCTCAAGTCCCGCTTTCTTGAAATTTCCTCTACTTCCATTGATTCCTGGATCCTTTGTAACCCCAAATTGTACGAACTTGTCCTCGACAATCTTTAATGTCGATTTCAACATAATTGCACATTATTTTACCCATACCGTGAGTGATCATCTACGAGATAAGATAGATTTTCGGTTAAAATTGTGCATAAATACTAAGAATATCACATATCACGAAACCAAGAAACAATAAAACATAATACATGATATCGGCATTGACAAAATCTTTAAGATCAATGGTTTTAAAAGAATGATTCATCAAATAATCGAAAATTACCGATTACGCTTTTTCGGAAGATAAATTTGAAACTTAAGAAAAACACTTTGAATCGCAGAGAAGTAATCTGGAGAGTTTTCGGAAAATAAATCGCAAGTTTGTGATTTGGAAAACTCGTAGGGGTTTTTGATGAACCTTATAAAGATGAGGAGGAACAAAAGACAAGATTTGGAAGATCAATCGTTTGAAAAGATTAAACGATCCAGTTAAGCGGTTTTGATCGAATGGTTGGAAAAGGTACGCATTTAAAACCTTTTGGATTTAAAAGCTCATTTTGTAGCAATTAATACATGTACCCCACGTCCGCATTAAATGATTTGCAGGGGATACGTCACACAGGTAATGCGTACAGTAAGGCAAATAAAGATAGATAAGATCCGATAAATAAGCAAATAACAGGGGAAAAGAAAGGCGTATCTGGTTGACTGATATAGTAATCAGTCAATACCACTTGAAGTTGATTCCACTTGTTGATCTTAGTTTTTTAAACCTTATAATTTCCCAACCGTTCTTTTCAACCGATCCGTTTCATTTTGTGTCCGATTTTCCTTCGATCCTCCTCGATCGGTTGAAGTTCCCCTTCAACTGATATTTTCGCTTTTCTCATAGATCGATATATTTGATTTGTTTTGAGGTTTCAAGTTCAACCGATCTTCCTTATCCGATCGGGCCAGATATGTAATCAAATTTTGGTTGACCTAATCTGATTCTTCTCAGATCAAGCCAATTCTTGGGATAAGTGTTACCGCCAAAACTTAGTCTAGAATAGTAGTCTTTATTCCCTAAGTTGGCGCGATTTGACATGCGTAATTATCGTCTGTATATCTTGATATGTCAATCCGCCAGAATTTATCCAATTATCGATTCGCGTGATTTCTACATCGCGTCCTTGTGATGCAAATTTCTCTAAAAGGCTTTTTGAAATCAAATTTGCATTTGCACCCTTGCTTGGCCTCTATAAATTGGACCAATGTTTTTACACAACATAACCCATTCACCATACTTATCTTCTTTGTAAAAACATGCATTCTGGTAAACCTTTATTTCCTGAAAAACTCCAAAAACACCTTTACCCCTTTTTCAATGATTTCACTTCTCAAATCAACCCTGCGTGTCCCTTATCCTTTTTTTTTTAAATCATCAAAGATTTCACATACAATTGTTGCCAAGCTTCTCTACCACCACGGCGGCGGATCTGCTGTCGCAACTGAGAAGACACTTCTCCTAACCGTATGCACCTTGTGTGTCTATCGTTATGACGTAACTAGCATCAACAGACTCAGTCTGATATAAAACATGAGTTTGATATACGGTCTTGATCAGACAACAGCTGATCTTCGTATATCAACTCAATTTTTACATGTAGCACATGTGCCCATAAGGTCTTTGAACCAAACTCTTGGCACGTGTGCTCCATTTAACAGCTGGAGAGTCCATTGACTTCAGGTCTAAGGGCTCCTGGCTTAGAAATCCTATCAACGCCGCTCTCGCTCCACTGGTTTTAGCTTCAGCTAGCGGCTTTAGGATTACTTTAAAGCCTCTCTCACCCTTGTTAAGTGGGGGAAAATGAGAGCATCAGATTTAAAATCTCTCTCTCTCCCGCACTTCTTGGGTTAGGATGAGGGTTTAGGGTTATAGGTTTAGGGTTTTCGGTTATGACTTATGTACTGACCTCCGGGTCCTTTGTACTTGTAACTTGTAATGTAATCTGACCTTCGGGTCTTTATCAATGAAAAGTTCTATTATTCCATTGTTGTGTAAATTCTCTGCTTTCTTATGCGATTGTAGGCTTTAATCTGTGAATCTTGCTTGTTGAATATCAGCTAAATCGACTTACAAAGATGTAAAATAACCCAACTGATTTAATCAGATATTCCTTTTAAATTGAGTGTTTCCTTTAATCTGATAAACCTTAAATCTGATCAGTTCCTTTAATCTGATAACTCGTAAATCTGATCGATTTCTCACATCAGTTCCTTGACTGATCTTCTGATCAGTTGAGATACCAAACTCAACTGATTCCTTTCAACCTGGTTAGTCTCTTAACCACCGGTTCTGGAGAACAATCCATCAAGCATTTTAGGTGTTTTTTCTCCAAGATCCAGAAGCCCTAGCTCATTGCACAATTCTCTAAATCTAATCTCAGCTAGTGGCTTGGTTAGAATATCGACTTTCAGAAATCGCCAGAATCTTTTCCATTCTGATATTCTTCTTTTCAACATGATCTCTTATAAAATGGTGTATGACATCAACATGCTTGCATCTTGTATGTAGAACAGGATTCTGAGTGATTGCAATAACATTATTACTGTCACAGAATATAGGTACATTCTTAGCTACGATGTTATAATCCCTCACCGCCGACTAAGCCAGAAAGCAGCTTGGGGAGCAATGTTTTCATGCATGCATATATTCTCCTTTCGAGAGTAGATGTCGCAATCGATGTCCGCTTCTTTTGAAAACCACGAGATCAGTTTACTTCCTAAAAACTGACATGTTCCTGAGGTTGACTTCCCGTCAATCTTGCAACCTCCATAATCAGAATCAGAATACCCACTAAGCTCTAGATTATCATCGATGGGTAAAATAAACCAAGGTTTATCGTCCCTTTCAGATACTTAAGAATCCGCTTTAGTCGCTTCTAGGTGGCTTTGCATTGATTTGCTCGAAATCGCACATACACCTCTTGCAAAGGTGATATCCGGTCCGCCATAAATCGGTATAGTAGAGATCCAATGAGAGCCCTATATTCTTTCTGATTTGTTTTCTGACCATCCTCATCTGGATCCATCTTGAATCCAGTCATCATAGGAATTTTGGCTTCCTTGCAATTTTGAACTCCAAACTTAGCCAATAAATTCCTAGTGTACTTTGCTTGGCAGATGAATATCCCTTCTGCACTTTGCTTCACCGAGACCCGTAAAGTAAGTCATCCGTCCCCATCATGGACATCTCGAACTTCCTTGCATCGGTTTTTCAATCTTTCACATAGACTCTTGTTAGGAGATCCGAAGATGATGTCGCCCACGTGATCTGAACCATCGAATATCTTCTCCATCTTCTATTCTCGGATAAGGTTCTGGCCCATCGCCTTTTTAGTGAACCCACCGTCGATCAAGAATTGAGAGAGTGTATCATACCAAGCTCGAGGAGCTTGTTTGTGCCATAAAGAGCTTTTCTTAAATCGGTACACTTGGTTGTTCTTTTTCAACCGGAGGTTGTTAGACATAAACTTCCTCTCGCTAGTACCCCATTTAAAAATGCACTCTTTACGTCCATCCGATACACAAATGAACCCTCTGTGGGAAGCATATGCCGAAATAGCCGAATGGCTTTTAAAGGCGAGCGATCGTGCAAAGGTCTCGCCATAATCAATTCCTTCGATTGAATACCCCTTAGCAACAAGTCTTGCCTTTTTCGGTGATGACATTTTTCTCATCTCTTTGTTCTTGAAAACCCACTTCGTGCCAATTAAATCTTGATGATTTGGTCCGCCTACCGCCTCCCAAACTTGATTTACGTCCGAATCGTGTTCCAAATTTCCTCCCCGCATGGCTAGAATCCACTTGCGTCTTGTAGAGCTTCCTCTATTGTTGTTGGTTCCTTCATAGACAAATAACAGAATATACATGGCACTTTCACCAACTGATGTCTAGTTTTAACTTTATCGATGGGGTCTCCGATGATCGGATCGGTTGGATGACCGGTTATCCGTCATACTTCGCTACGATTTGCGTCGGTTTGTAGAACATCATCCATTTCGATAAAGGTTCATTACTAGCGATTGGGAGTGGTGCGAATTATGATCCACTTGATAAGAACATGTCTCGGTGATGTTGGACTCATCATGTCTTGATGTCCCGCTTCGTGGGAACTTCAGTGTTCCCCCGAACCCGGATAGTTCGGGCTTGATATTGTCTCACCAGACGCCTTCTTCATCGACAGTTTTTTCGCCTTAGGATCCGAATGATCCGGTGAATCGACTAGATCCGGAATGTATCTTTATTACGGTTTCTGATTCTTTTTCCTTGATCATTAGCTGATCCATTTTCTGAGCATCAGGTACTGGTTGATCAGGTACATCTTGTTCTGAGGCAGATTTCTCTTGTTCAGAAGATGCTTCATCAAAGACTACATGGGGTGTTTCTTCCACAAGTAGGGTTAAATCATTGTAAACCCCCGAAAGCCTTTTTAGATGAGGAATATCCTAAGAATATACCCTCATCTGACTTGGCCTCAAAAGTCTTCAACTGATTCTTCCCATTGTTGTGTATGAAACACTTACACCCAAAAACATGGAAGTAAGAAACACGAGGTTTTCTGTCCTTCCACAGTTCATAGGGTGTTTTGTAGTGAGCCTTAGTCAGAAGACATCTGTTCTGAGTATGACATGCAGTGTTGATTGCTTCGCCGAGAAACGGCTTGGTATTGCATGTTCAAATTAACATCGTCTGAGCGAACTTCTTTGAGAGTTCTTGCTCCTCCGCTCGCTACTCCATTTTGTTGTGGCGCCCTTGCGGTGATGTTTCATGTTGTATACCAAACTTAGAGCAAAAAAAAACGATGAGTAAAAGAGTTCGAAAATTCTCGTACCTTTATCCGATCCGATTTTTACTACACCGACACCCTTCTCATTTTGTAATCTTTTTAGCGAAATTTCTATCTTCATTGTCGCCTCATTCTTCTTATGTAAGAATATAACCCGTAAACTTGGAATAGTCATCCACGATTACGAGTATATTTACGTCCGCTGAGACCGACCGTGTAACCGGGTCCAAATAGATCCATATGAAGCAATTTTAGAAGATTTCACCGATGCCGGTCCCGAATTCCCTTGAATGAAGCTTTGACTGTTTTTTTCCCTTCCGACATGCGAGACATGTCCGATCCTTTGAAAATACTTCATTCGGAAGTCCTTCCACTAGAGACATCCTTGTTATCTTATTAAGAGTTTTAAAGTTCGGATGGCTCATTCTTTTGTGCGAGCCAACTGCTACTTTTGGAACTCTTGACAATCGTGCATGTATTTCTTGGGCAACTGCTCCAATCACCGTAGATCGCCCCTTTCCTTGAACCGATTAGCAAAATCATTGAGTGGCTCGATTCTTGATAGTGCATTGGTCAAGAGAGAACTCAACACCTTGAATTCGTTGTCGCAGATTGTGAAACCGATAATAGGTTGTGCTTCGACCTTCGACATACGAGACTCCGATTACTTTGTACATCATCATTCTCTAAGGTTCCGAATCCTTTGGTATAACCAAAGTTATCATCACCGAAGAGTACACGCTGGCCTTTCGTTCTATGTAAGAGCCGAGGAGATGTTTGCTTCCAAATATGTGCCTTGAGCATCCACTATCGATGTACCGGATAGTTGCTTGCACACCTCCTTTGTTGGCGGACCCCACGCGATCCTGCCCAAATCAGGCTTTAGGTAACCCTTTTGGATTGGGTCCCCGAGGGTTAGGATTAGTTTTGGGGATCCATACAAACAGAGCACTTCTATTGTGATCGGTTAGATCGAAGGCCCGATTTGTCTCCCATACCTATCAACATAATCATACGCTCTTTTTATATGCTTTCGATTAGTATGATTATTAGTGTGAACCTTGGATGACTTAGAAGACTTGGGATTTATCTTTTTCTCTTTATCTTTTTTTCATCCAAAGGTGGTTCAAAAAGTGACCCTAGATTTCTGATTATAGGGGTAGGTACGACTGCTACCATCAAAAGATTCATATCTTTTCGGCATAGGTAGTTTTTGCAGTTTACCTGAAGCATGCTTATTAGGCAGCTGACCTTGATTGGGTCTCGATTGGACTTCCGCTTTTCTGTGTTGTCTTTTTTTTCGATTCTCGATCTGTTGATCGAGTTGAGGTCTTCTTAAGAACCGGTTCTTCTTGTTGATTCCTACGATGCTTTACCGTTAGGTCCATTTTGTTCCCCCGTTAGGTTGTGCACCTTTTACCCGCTTCAACTGGTCTTTTTCCCTTATTAGATACATGTTTGGCTTTTGGTGTATCTTTGTCAGAAACTCGTCTGATTACACCTTTTTGAGATGAATCAGCCGAGGCTTTTGAGGATGTGGAAGGGTTCTCATACCCAAGTCCCTTCTTGTTAATCGTTGTTCAAAAATAGGTGTTCATGTATTGAACGGTTTTAGATGATTTTGTAAAAACCTCTATTTTCTTCTGCAGATTATCCTCGATGATTTTAGACTTTCATTCTTTCTAATAGCTCATCGAATTTTTGCTTGGATTTTGAAGTCATCGAACTTCTTTGTTTTGTTAATTGCCAGCTGATCTTTGATCCGCTTCTCCTGATCAGAAGCTTTAACTTCCAGAATTTTAAATTCTGGGCCTCAGCTTGTCATTTTTAGCTTCCACTATAGCATAAGTGTCTACTGCATTGGAGAGATCCTCAAGCAATTGCTCGAGTAGTAGAGCTGCAGTCAATCTCCCAAAGAAAGTGCTAATGATAGCGGTGTAGAAGCGAACAAAGCAGTTTGGAGGTTACCTCAGATTGGTCCTCCTTGCCATCAAGCGATCTCATCATCATCCTCAAGAGAATATCGATCTTCATTTCCATAGAAGTCAACAAAGACCTTTTGATCGATTTAAATCTTCTCTGAGGAGTATCCGAGAATCCTCGAGGGCAGAATCTGAATCGTCAATTCTCGACGTGTCGGAACCATGGCTTTTATGTCCTGTCAGATCGTTGCTCTCTTTTGTTTGTTCTTTTTTTCCCTTTCTCTTGGCGTTAGGTCCAGGCAATCTGCTACCAGTAGTGACTGGCTTCTCACAATTGAAGCACGCCTCCTTGATCCACTTTAACCTTTTCTTTTAGGTGAATCACTCCGTCATATGATCTATCGGTGACTTTTCTTTCCGATAGTAGTCTCGAGCTTCTTACATGCGATTGGTTATCTCTTCTCTCATCATTTAGATTGTCTCTTTTCCTTTCATCTCTGCATGATCTCTCCGATCATCGATCTGGTTCTTTTTCGGAGATCCATTTATCGATCTTCTATCTCTTCCTCGCTATGTTGATAATCTTTATAGAATCTTTGATACTTACCCAGTTGAGTATTTGATTTCTCTAGTTTCTGTAAGCGAGAGATCTGCTCGCCGACTTATGATGTTTCCAATGGGTTCATTGGTCTTCAATCTAACTTCTTTGGTTGCCTTAAAAGCAATCGATTTGGAAGTTGAGGCTTCATGGGCACCTCATCTTCATCCGCTTGTCCTCTCTCAATTAAATCGAACTCGTGAGCTTTAAGGCTCAAGAACAAGCTACTTGGCTTCATTTTTGAAATGTCTTGGCAATCCTTGATTACCGTGACCTTCATATCCCATTTCTTGGTGAGAGACCTTAAAATTTTGTAGTTGATACCTTTATCGACATCTCTACCAAGTTCTCGGCTTGTTTATTGACATTGTAATCCTTCCATCGAAGTTCGTTGACGGTTTTCGTTGGCAAAGATCTTCAATTTTTCGAACTTCACGGTTAAACTGCTGCGAGCTATCTTTTTTTATTTGGTCATTTCCCAAGATATTTTAAATAGAGTATCCCACATTGCTTTCGCAGCTTTTGAGATACTTAAATTTTTTCCTTGGTGACCTTATCCATTGTTTTCATGATAATATGCCTTTTGCGATAGTATCTAGAGTATGCGCTTTCCTTTCCTCTGCATCCATCAAGGCTGGGCTTTTTCGTACAAGACTTCCCGGGGCAAAGTCTGGATCTCCTCCAACTGCAGGGTTGTCATAATATATGATGATGGGTCCTCTTTCGATAACTTCCATCATTACGCCACTAATCGAACCTAGATGGTTGGACATATATATGGCCCAATCTGCATACTCATCGATTGAGAACTTCGCAGATCATGATACATACATTAGGTGTTATCCATGCTTTGAGTGTTTTTGGAAAATGAATGAGTTTTAAGAAGGTTTTTCAAGATCAGTTCAGTCGACCACAAAGATTCTTCCTCAAGAATCGATGATACACAAAGTCGATTAGTCCAGAGAACCAACCGCTCGATACCACTTGTAGGTCCCGAATGGGTTTTGTGAGGGCGTAAGTCTAGGGGAGGAGTGAATAGACTTCAAAAACTTTTTGTCTTGATCGTGTGATGGTAGTTAGCTTCGATCAGAGCTTGAAAGTGAATCGGTTTGGGTGATAACCAACTTACTAATCGCTGAAGGCGCAGATTTCGGTAACTATCGGTTTAACCGATGTGTCTTGAAGCTTAAGTTTTACCCGTGAAAAACCAGTTTTTATAAATCGATTCCAAAGTTAGTGTTTTAACCAAATGATCAAGTGTCAAGCATGATCGATCGAAAGCTTGGCGCTTAGCCGATCTCAATTTAGAATATGTATGCGCTTTAAAGGTTGTGTGCAATTGTGTAGACAGTTAATCAAAGCGGTAAAGGCACACAAGATTTATAGTGGTTCGGACAAACCAAATCCTACGCCCACTCTTCCCTATCACAAGGGGCACCAACCAACTTAACTAACTCGACTTAGTTTTATGTGTTAGTCCAACACAAAGACAATCGACAGATATTTAAGGAGTTCTCACTCAACCGATCCTTAAATCGGAACTAGAAACCCTAGTGCGAATCTTGCTAAACAACTTAACCTAACTTGGGTTTGGATAAGATTGTTTTGGTTACAACTATGAAACCTTTTCTAGTGTTTAAGGTAGCCTATCAGCTAGATGAAAAGATTTCTATTCTAAGAACTTATGGGATGAACACTTAATATAATAATCTTCTTGATCGTGTTCTTCGTGCGGAACTCGATAATTGCTTGAGCTTCTTGATTGTTCAAGTTTTCGTGTTTTCACTCAAGTGTGATCCCATATTTATAGACCTTGAAATCAAAGAGTCGTTGGAGAGCAATTTGAATTTCGTGCTATATTAGGTAGGTTTGCGGATTGATGTGACGTGCTTCAGGAACGGCATGGCCGAAAGCGTGAACTTGTATTTTATAGCCGTTAGAGAGAGCAGCATCAAATCCCTTAATTGTCGGCTCCGATCATACGTGTCTTGTTCTTATTGGTTAATAGACGACTTTTTCAAAGGTTGTTCTTCCAACTAAGGTTGACATTCTTCTTGTTCGGATCATAGACGTATGACTTAGGTGAAACATCGGTTTTTCACGGTGAAATATCCCCGACGATCAAAATCGATCGATCTACTGATGGAGTCTTCTGGTGCCGGTTGACTTAGCTTCAACTAGCAGACTCGGCTGATGTAGGTCTTCCGGTCCGATCTTCTGGAAGTCATCTGATCTTCAAGTATTCTGAGTTTGAGCTTTATGACTTCAGCTGAGATATCTGATTAGATCAGATCGATCTGATCTTCTGTTCTTCTCTAGCATTCTGGCCTGTCGGATATCAGCTGTTCTTTGGATCTTCAGATCTGACTTATACATATTGAGGTTCCCCCTCAATATGTGACCTATCTATTACATCAGTTGTTCTATACAGTAATTATCAACTGGTATTCTATAAACGGTAATATAAACATCAGTCAGCTAACAGGTCTGACTGGTCCTATTATATGTGTTTCTGGAACTTTTATCAAAACTATAAATTTCCCAACATGAAACATCTTCAAATGCTGAACAAATGACAATCGTGACTGAAGCTAATTCTGAGGATGATGTTGCTGATTTATGTTCCAACACACAAGGCAATTCAAAGTTTTTATGAAGAAGAAGACAAACAAACCCAAAGGCAATTTTCAACCAAAGATTCAGATCACAAACTCTCCACAAACATCTGAAAGGAAAGGTAATGCATTCCAACCAAGGCAGTTTGGTAATGGAAACAAGTTGTGTTAAGTAAAATCAGAGTAATATTGCAATGAATGTTGTAACACTCAAAGTAACATCAGTAAAGATAGAAACAGTGGAAGACTCAAAACACAACACACAATGGTTTAAAAACTTTGCACAATCTATAAAATAGATTGTGATGACCTATGGCGAAAATTCACTATTAATCAAGTGGTGAGTACAAAGAGACTCACAAATATAATCGTTTTAAAACAAGATCTAAACAATGTTTATGATCTAAAGGCTAAGTGTATCCTACACTACCAAAGTTGATATATCCTATATGTATAAAACTATCTTCACCGAGACTAGCATTCCACATACAATTGATCTATTGTTATTCGAAATGTTACAAACACTGTAATCACTTGTTGTAACCAAAAGTTCACAATAATGACTCTATCACTCTAGATGTAATCAACACTCAACGGGTGATTCTTGGTTAGTGCTTCACTTGTGATGAATGATGCAGTCCTCTATTTATAGACAGAAGTTGTATGTTGCATTCTTCATCCATAGAGCCTCCTTGAAGGATCTAGAAACATCTTCCTCCACTAACCTATGATCTTGCGTAAAACTGAAATTGTCGTGTAGTGGCTTCTTCAACATTCCGGAAAACACCCGCATGATCTAGACTATCTCTGTCAATTCCTTAAGCTTGTAGAACCTTCTGGAATCTTGAGGAACATTCTGGATCATCAACCTGCGGTCAACAACATCAAAGACAACATTGAACACAAAGTGTTAGTGGTTAAGAAGAAAGGTCGAATCACTGATGTTGTAACCAATATTGTAACATCGGTGGCAACATCAAAAAGGGCCAACGCAAGTAGTCTACACCAAAGAAGAGGAGACAACAAAAGTATTTTTTAGATTGGGAGATGGTAAACCAGTAGGGAGACGGAGTCCATTACCCAGTTGTTGTGCAGCGTGAGAAGTTGCATAGCTACCCGGATTGTTCGTTGTAGGTTTCAAAGCCATGGCCAAGCGCTCGTGAATCACTGCAATCGCAATGTCCTTACGCATGCCATGATCACCCTGCAAAGGAACGGCGCGGGGAAAAGGCGGAAATAATGCATCAGAAAGAAAAGAGAAAAAGGGAGTAATACCCATGTCATCGGAACCTAGTACAAGATTGTTTCCGGTATTTGAGGAACCAAGCAGAGCCTCATCTGCAGTGGTCAGAGCATCTTGGGTTCGCTCGAAATCACTAGGGTTAGGGTTTTGGGAGACAGAGGTTAGATTAGGGTTTACCAGTAAACTATGAACCCTAGAATTTAATGAGTGAGCAATGTGGCCTTCCCAGTCAACTGGACTAGAGGAGACAATGGTGGAATGAGTCGGAAGAGACGCGCGGAAAGGAGAGGGGGCCGATCTTAAAAGGGCGAGCAACGCTGTCAGATTCTGTTCTAATTAGGAGAGAAGTGTCGCGCCAATAGAAGTAGCCAGTATGACCTGATCGAGGGTAATGATAACGTCGAAAATGGTTTTTCGGAAAGGTAGAGTCGGTGTCAAAGAAGGGTGGAAGAAAATCGCCGGGATCGCATTCTCTCAAAGGTCCACCAATCCTACAAATGATGATAATGGTGTCAACACTCAAATGTCTACCACCAAAAGATGTCTTAAGGTCAAGCTTGAGAAGGAATTACTTCATCTACGACATCTTATGATAAATCTTGGGGAAGAAAGGTTTTGAAGACAATATTATGGTTTGTAATGAACTTTTTATCATATTGATTTGTGAGGATTTGTTGGGTTTATGTTGGTTATTTATGTAATTTTTGTGAAACGATTTTAATTTCTTTATTTACATATTATTTTAATCTCATTCCAATTAAATTCTCTTATTTTATTCGATAAAATTTTCATTTAATTTAAGAGGTTTCTACAACCAGAGCAAAAGAAAGTTGTCACTAAAGAAAAACGTTTGTTTCGACCCTCTGAGATAGAATTATAATTTTTTTACCATTATATATAAAATCACTCATTACCATTATTATTAACTCTTATATTCTTTTGAACTATAACATTAATTGATGTTTTTTTTCGAAACTGACCAAATCTGATAATGTGTCATACCAAAATTAAATATATAAATTAAGTAATCTACATTAATGTAATATACTAATTTTTTTACGCAAAAACTTTTGTGGTGTTTGACTTTCTCGGTGGAAATACTCATATCCTACCCGGTTAACTTTTCTCATGTTTTCTCTCACTTTCTTCTTCATTCTTCTTCCCCTTTAGATTAGCGATTTGGCCAGTGTCATTCTTCCCCTAAAAATCAAAGTTTCAGGTCATCGCCCTAACAGCAGATAAGAGATTAACCGCCTCCACATGGAAGCAATGACGCAGGGGAAAATGAAGTCAGTCGCAAACTGGTGATGTTCTGAGTTTCAGTTTTAATTTCTAGGTCTCGATTCTCCCAAAAAATACTACTTGTTATCCGAGGTTTCGATTTCAAAGCATAGGCGTATCTTATCTTTTGATCTCAACTTAGTTTCTTAAATTTGTTCGTCAGTGTTGCACCCCTTTTTAAAGGACCTGATCAGAGCATATGGCCCGATTCTTGTATTGGAGACCTCACTTCGCGGCAAGCTTATGACATGCTGAGGTCTCCCCTTCTTCGCATGCCTTGGACTTCTTGGCTCTGAGCCCCTTTTATTCCACAGATTCGCAGAACCACAGTTTGGAGGGTGGTTTGGGGAATCATGGGCCCCTCAATCTGCCTGTTATACTTTGCCTCGTCCGAAAGTCAAGAATATATACTCATGGAATGTATGTTCACTCGTAAATTGTACGACTCTGTTTTTAGTATTTTCAATATTCAGCTTTGGTATGATATGGCTTTCTCTAGTATGTTATTACAGGCTCAGCAGGTGAATCACAGTAAGCAAATGGTTCATCACAACCATTTGGTCGATTTGGCATACGCTTAATGAAACGGTGTTCAAGGATCACCCTCCTTCCCACTATGGCAGCATGATACTCATCCTTGGCCTTGTCCGTGAAGCTCAAAACTTTAAACTTTATACAATGCACGGTGTGACCGATTTAGTGATTTGTTGGAAGCTTTGGGTTCCCAGCGTTCCCCGTCCTCCAAAGATGACTATCATGATCTGTTGGACTCCCCCGCCACCTACTTGCTATAAATTAAATGTGGATGGGAGTGTTAACTCTGGCTACATGAACGCGGGTTGCATTGTCCGCAACTTCGGGGGTCTCTTCGTTGCAGCCTTCTCGATGCCGCTAGGAAAAGGCCTTGCCATTGATGCGGAAATTTTAGCCGGCTTACATGGGATTTTATTTGCTCATGCGCATGGTTGGCATAACATTTTGATAGAATCCGACTCCGAGCTGGCCGTGCAGATACTTAGCACCAATGGAAAAAACATACCATTGAGAGTTAAAGCATGTTGGGCGAAATTGATGGCTATTCGTCCAGTGCTTCGTGTGTGTGTTACTCATATTCATAAGGGGGATAATTCTTGCGCGAGTCAAACTAAGTTAAGAGATTTTTTTTCAAAATTTCGTGGAAAGGCAAAATAGAAAAGTCCAATCGCAGTTTGTGTTACTATAAAGATATATATGTGTTACTGTAAGATTAAGCATGTGTTACTACGTATGATTGGGGAAAAAAAGAAGATGCTTTTACTAAGTCGGTGGTGTAATATGGTGGTTTGAGCCTTAACCTAAGCCAGTTGGTCACAGGTCAGAAGGAGAAACATATAATAAGCAGAGGGGGAAGCGGGTGAAATAGAGGAAGTGTCATTTTGTTCATACTAAAAGTGTGTGTGCGTGTATTTTCAGAGTGTTGTTGAAAATGTTGTGCAACATATAAAACAACATATGACAGCGGAAAGTATAAAAAACACAGTGCAAAGGATTTCAAAATAGTGTATAGTTTGAAATCAGACTATACGAACCTCATGGTTAAAAACATCACTATAACAAGTTGTGAGATACATAAGAACCTCTTACAAGATCCTAAAAGGTGTAGTGAAAAACCACAAACCAAAAGCAATCTATTCAATCAAGTAACTAATGATTTTATTCAACCTAAAACTTGATCTAATAAAAATAAACACAGTACTGATGGGAAATGTTGGGATACACTCGACCAATACAAATATAATAATATCGACCCTCACACTCCACTCACGGTTGTGTCTCGGATGCTACTCTCTAAAGTTTGGAGTAGAGCAAATGGTATTTCACTTTTCCTCAAACTTGTATCTCGACCAATGCAATGTATTTATAGACTTGAAGATCAACTGCATTGTCCTATCCACTCGGTTTGGATAGCCTTGAAACTCTCCACCATCAACTTCATGATCTTGATGTAACCACCCATGATCTTTCTATTCTCACACATCCACAATGTAACCACCTGACAATATAACCGAATTGTCATCAACATGCAATGTAGGAAACATAGAAAAACACATCTATTAAAACGGAGTCAGTGTTAGGGGAAATGGCAAATTTATGATGTTGTGCGGAATGTTCTCCAACATATGGAACAACATCCATGCAACATCAACAAACTCCCCCAATTTAGCATTTCTACTACAACACACTTGATGTTATAAATAACATCCGAACTTGTGTCAGGAAAGAAACAAATAATAGTCATTTAGAGAACAACTACTATTCAACCAAATCAAAATTTAAAAACAAACAAACACACACAAGCACTAAGTACATCAGCAGTGTACTTAGGTCAAGGTATCAAACCAACATAAGTAAATGACATAAACTTAAACCTATCATCTAGTTGTCCATTAACGGAATTTATAAAATAAAGAGCAGTAAATAAAAGATTACAACACAGGAAAGAATTTCTATCATGAAATAAAGGGAAGGACTGGACCATATGAATGGCTGCATCTCCATAGTCTACACTTGCTCCCCCATACTTCAGAAACTCCCCCTATCTTGAATATGTTCACCAGTTATCAACACCATATAGATGATCAATGATAGCAATACTCTCTGAAGACATACTCTCCCTGTTAGGTGTCTTCCTTAGATCATCATTGGAGTCATTAGGGTTATCATCATCAACAACTACATCTTCAACTGGTTCATCTTCATTCTGCACCATTTGTTCAGCTTCAGCATCAACATTGAGTGCTTCCTCCACAACTTTCTTTATAGCTTCATCAACAACATCTTGGACAACATCATCAACCTTTCTGTCATCAGCAGCATTCTGATCATCATGTGCAGCAGCACTATCAATATCCTCAACAACATCTGGTTCATCATCCTTCTCATCTGCATGGCCAGATGGACCAGCTCCATCATTACCACCATCATTAGGTGATCCTCCCTTTGTTGGAGTAGAAAACAGGCTTCTCCAGAAGGTTTGTTGTATAACTAGAGCATCTATGTTCTACTGGATGGAATTAATCTGATCAGAAATGAAAGAATTTGAAAAAGTGATAAAAGGGATAACATCTCTTCTGGTGATGTTGTATAGAATGTTGCCAACAGAATGGGCAACCTTTTCTGTTTGTTGTGCAGGGTCTTTCAATGGTAGATCAATAGTGCAGTTTCCAGCCTTCAGTACATGTATGATTCCAAAACTTGGAACAAAACCACTGATCCTCTCACCTCTGGATCTCTCAAATTCAAGTTTATCCAAGAATTGACAGATCAAGCTTGTATATGGATATATACCACCTTCAGCATGCTTACCAACAAAAGACATCATGTTGTCAAAAATGATCTGTCACATATTGAACCTATTCAAGTTCTTGTACATCAAGAATGATTGTTCCTTTGTCAACACATGGAGTTCTTGGAAGGTAGCCAGTTAGAGATTAGCAGTTTATGCATCACAGAGTATAATGAGGCCAGTTTAGCAGCAGAAAATTACAAAGTCCACTCAGAATACTTACCACCGTAATGATGACATTATTTCCCCTCTTTTTCAATTCAGTATTATCTTCCTCCATTTGTCTTGTCCTCAGAAAGATGTTTATAAGCCTAGGGTTAATGGTAACAACATTGTATCTGAACCTCACTTTCCCATAATTTGAAGACTGCCTATTCCCACAACTTTTCTTCAAGTCCGCATAATATTCAGCAACCGAAGTGACATAATAAGGTTTTGCATATTGTAAAGCATGCAACAGAGATCTACTCTCTAAGAATTCTATCAGATTGTTTGCCTCAAAATCAGGTTCTTTAATGATCATTTCATCCACAATAAATCTCTTAAGCATAGTCTTTACTACTCTAGACTTTCAAACATATTCAACCTTATCATCAGGGTCAAAATCAAACATCAGTACCTCATCAGAATCAAATTCAGGAGCAGCTTCATCATCAGCAGGATCATCCTCTTTCATTGTCTCCGCTGCTTCAAGATCATCTTTTACCTCAAGATCCTCTTCCTTAGGATCATTTTCTTCCTCTGAATCCTCTGCTTGAGGATCATCTTTTTCCTTTGAATCCTCACTTTGAGGATCATTTTCTTCCTCTGAATCCTCAGTTGATTAAGCAACATCAGCAGCAGCATTCACACGAGGATCATTTCTCCTTTTTGTTCTTATTTCCTACTTGGCCATCAGCTCCTCCATGGTTAAGTCGTCAACAGAGTCCGTCGGTTCAGCAACAGGGACTTCAGGAATCTCCATTTCCTCATCTGAATCCTCCACCTGAATGGGATCATCAACAACACCATCTGTCCTTTGTGGACGCTTTCCAGTGTAGTCCACCTTCTTACCAAGGTTTATCTTTGATATTCTCCTCTTTCCCCATCTACCAACACCTCTTTTGGGAGCTAACTACTTAGTACGTAGTCCAATGTTCTTAAGCTTCTCCCCCATTCCTTCTGAATCAGAGGAATCAACCGTCTCCATCTCAACATTTGCTGTTTGAGTAAGATTATCAGTAGGGTTTGGAGTGTCAGAAACAAGGGTCTCTGTAGGAATTTCAGGAGCGGGTTCAGTAGCCAAAGGTCTGACTGAGAGATCAACATAATCAGACACATTGATCAGTTTGGAACAAGAAAAATATCGGGTTGAACAATAGGGTTTTGTTCTACGGCTTGTTTTACTAGGAGATCAACTAAGGATTTTGGAGCAGTATCAGAGATATGAAGTGCGAAAGGTTTAGGAATAGATGATGATGATGATCCACCAACGTTTTGGGAATCATAATCTGGGTTTTGTGCAGCCTCTTCTGCAAGTAAGTTTAGTGGGTTCGAAATCGCAGGAGAAGAAGGGTTCGAGTGAGGGTTTGATTGAATGTTTACGTGTGAATGACAATGATCAGAAGGGGAACCCAAAGGGTTTTGGTTATCAGTCATCTCACCACCTGTATGTCCAATCAAATAAGACACAAGGCATTAAAATAATGGTATATGAAATATAGGAGGGAAATAAAGGCATAAGGCTGAAATAATTGAAATAAAACAAGTATAAATCAATCAAACCTCGATTCCTATGTGCAACAACAAGTATTTTCAGCTTTGGGTATGAAGCAATGCAAATAAATTGAACTTAAGTAGAGTTCAAAACATAGAAGTTATTACACAAAACCACTAAAAACCGACAATGAGCGGAACAAAGATAACCACCCACTATGTTTCAAGTTTGTGATCGTGTGATGTGTAAGAAGCCGTCAAAAATATTTTTAAAACCAGGAAACCATATCCAAAATTAAATAAACACAAATTAAGTTCAGATAATTCATTTAAACCACATAATCGACTTAAGAAGAAATTTAAACAAATCATGTATGATAGATAAAGTTCAAATCACTTAAAGTTTCACAAAATGTCGACACACATATATCTCAACACTTCATTTTGCGTGAAATTCATCATCCAGTTTTGCATATTTTGAATTTTTCTTTTAACACATGTTCACATTGATCCAACTTTTCAAGAGAGTGCATCGTAGTAGCGAGCTCTGTGCCCCATAATTACTCAGCAGATTGTGAACAAACATGGTTGTATATTTAATCACCTTTTAAAAAGAGAACATCGTAGTAGCGAGCTCCGTGTCCCATAGTTACTCAGTGATTACACATCTAAGTTGTGCTTTATTTTTAATGCATTAAGTAAAAATATATGTTCAGGACTCTGTATCTAAACCATGATTCAAACAATAAGATCATAACACTATCATTTAAAGTTCAAAATAAGCAAATACAATAGACAAACTCATTATCAGAACCACAATGTTGTTCCAAATGTTGGGAAATATTTGTCACAATATCTAGTGTTTATTTTTCAGATATAGCAAAGACCAAGAGATTTTCTAAGGGAAGAAAACCTCTCATTATCAAGGGCTTTTGTGAAAATATCAGCAAGTTGTTTTTCAATAGAAATGTACTCTAACTTCGCAACTTCTTTCTCTACAAGATCTCTTATAAAGTGATGTCTTATACTTATATGCTTAGTCAAAGAATGTTGCACAGGATTCTTGGAAATATTGATAGCACTAGTATTATCATAAAATACAGTCAAAATACCACTTTCCAACCCATAATCATCAAACATCTTTTTTAAGTCATAGGAGTTGAGTGCAGCAACTTCCATCAGCAACATATTCAGACTCAGTTGTTGATTGTGAAACACAATTCTATTTTTTACTATGCCAGGAGATAATGTTGTTTCCCATGTAGAAACATCCTCCACTAGTACTTTTTCTATCATAACAATCACCTGCCCAATCTGCATCACTATAGCCAACTAGAGAGCAATTAGTATCATTTGAGTACCAAATACCTAGATCACATGTTCCAGCTACATATTTTATAATTCTTTTTACAGAATTAAGATGTGATTCCTTAGGGTTAGCTTGATATCTAGCACAAAGACAGACACTATACATAATATTAGGTCTACTAGAAGTTAAGTACAAAACGCTTCCAATCATTGATCTATACAAAGTAGGATCAACATATTTTCCAATCAAGTCTTTACTCAACTTTTGAGTTGAACCCATAGTTTTCATAGTTTTAGCACTTTCAAGACCAAACATTTTCACCAAATTCTTAGCATTTTTGTTTTGAGAAAAGAAAATACCATCTTTCATTTGTTTGATTTGAAGACCTAAAAAGAAATTCAGTTCTCCAACCATAGACATTTCAAAAGTACAGGTCATTTCTTTAATAAAACTATCAAGCATATCATTACAAGTTGAACCAAATACAATATTATCAACATATATTTGAGCAACCATGATATCATTCTTAGGATTTTTAATGAAGAAAGTTCTATTAGCTCCACCTCTCAAAAATCCAAATTCAAGTAAGAAATCAGTAAGTCTACCATACCAAGCCCTAGGTGCTTGTTTAAGACCATAAAAGCTTTCTTTAACTTGTAAACATGATCAGGAAATTCTAGACTCTCAAAACCTTTAGGTTGTTCAACATAAGCTTCATCAGTCAAGATTCCATTTAAGAAAGCAGCTTTGACATTAATTTGATGCAAGTTAATGTTAATGAAACATGCAATTGCAAGAAGTAATCTAATAGATACTATTCTAGCAACAAGAGCAAATGTTTCATCAAAATCAATTCCTTCAATCTGAGTATAACCTTGAGCAACCAATCCAGCCTTATTTCTCACAATATTACCAGATTCATCAGTTTTATTCTTGAAAATCCACTTTGTTCCTATAACATTAATATCATGATTAGGTTTAGGTACAAGTGTCCAAACATCATTTATTTCAAACTAATTAAGCTCTTCATGCATAACATTTATCCAGTTTTCATCATTAAGAGCTTCTCTTATATTTTTAGGTTCAATTGCGTAATAATAACACTCTGTTGGTCCCGGTGCTAACGAGTCTCACACGTGTATGGGGGGAATACACGTGTTTAGTGATTTTTCAAACTTTTTCTTCACTAAGGTCAGATGGGTCAGGTTATCCTGATAATTTTCTCCTGAGAAGCACAGATTGCTCTGAGTCAAAGTCTACTGAGACAATGATTCTGAGCTGCTTTTAGAAGCTTCAGATTAGCCCAACTGATCCTGAATTTATCAGATATCCTGAGGAGCTTGGATCAGATAATTATCTTACTGAACACTCAGTAGAGTTAGTTCAGTTTGGTAACTATCTGTTCTAGCTACTCAAGTGTGCGGAATGGTTGGCCCTAAGTTTATACTCGTTTTAGCTTTCTTTGAAAAATCTTCTTCCTTTAATAAAAAAATGATTAAGGTCAGTGACCAATTTTATGCGATTCGATGATTGGTTCTAACTCAATATCGATGAAATATGCTTTCGATTAAAAACATGCAATGATAAAATGCAAGATAGAAAGCAAACAACACAACAATTATAGTGGTTCAGAGACTCAAGCTCCTACGTCCACTCTCTCTGATCTTCAGAGAAATTCCTTAACCACTTCCTAAAGCTTTCAGGCTAACTCACTGTAGCTTACTCACTTTTCTACCTTGAGTTTTCTGGCTGACTCACTGCAGCTTACTAACTCAAACACACACAAGTGTTCAGACTACCACAAGTAGCTTACTAACTTCTTCTCTAAAGTTTTCTGGCTAACTCACTGTAGCTTACCCACTCTTTACAACTCTAACTCACCAACAAAACACACACAAACTACCTTAACAAAGGGTTTGGGTTTTGGGTTGGTTTCCAACTAGGGTGAGATATCCTTTACAATAAGAACAAATGCAAAGGCTAGGATATCTCTTCTAAGCTTTGGATATATCTATCAATCTAGGCTTAGAATAGTGAGCTCTCTCCAATGTGAAACACTTGGGAAATTCTAGGGTTTTCGAGTGCTTCAATTTGCAATAATACGAATGAGCTCTTGAGTTGCTTTGAAATTTCCCGTAACCTCTCAATGTAACGGGTCACTGGTATTTATAGGCAACTTCACCAAGGTCACTCTTTGAAAAACTATTCGTTGGAAGAGATAGCTTCATGAGTTTCCTCTTCTGGTGTTTGATGAACGACTATTTTTAGGGTTTGAACACTCCCTTGCATGTTTTAAGAAATATGCAGTCATGTAGCCAATCACCAATTTTTTGCGATGCGGAACTTAGTACTACTGACATAATTCGTGGTCCCGTCGCTTTTCGAAGGTCGATGAAGTACATTGTTGTCTTCCTCTGATTGGTTCTTGTCTTCAATGAATGTAGACAAACAAAATGGCTTTTTTTGGTCAATCTCTCTGAATGAGACAACCTTAAACAACACTTAGACTTAGTTCCTTTTGTCTGCACTATAATGTTTTGGGCAATATCTACTTTTCTGAACATGTGCGTTTTTCTCAGTTTTGTAGTATTTCAGATAGATATTATTCAGTGCCTCTGAACATTCAAAGTTATCTTGAAGTTATTCAAGATCTTCATCGAGTCTTCAAGAATCATCGAGTCTTCAGTGTCTTCAGTAACTTACTGAGTCTTCAGTGTCTTCAGTAATTTCTGAGTCTTCTGTAATATCTGAGTCTTCATTCCTTCAGCATCTTTAGTACCTTTTTTGAACATTCGGTTCTACTGATTCTTCAGTTACTCAGTACCTTCTGAGTTCTTTAGTAACTTTAAGATCTAACCTGATCTATATCTGCTAACTATGCATTGTGCAGATATCTTCCTGAACAATCTATCTTTGAAACCCCGACTTTACTATCAAGATTATCCTGAACATGTCATACTCATGGGTTTTGGGATCTAATCAAAACTTCTTTATTAAATTCATCTCCCAACACACCCAAAAGTTACCTGATTGCATATAGATGACATGCAAACTGATCTTACAAAGTTATTGATGTGAATACCCATTATTCTTCTAGTTTGTACACCAGTGGTAGCTTCTCCAATTATCTGATCTGATGGATGACTTTTCAATATCTTTGTTGAGGGAACCAAATGTTTTTGATACTGTGAATCTTGTGACAGATTTTCAGCATTTGAAATTTTGGGTAATGTTGTATTAGATGTTGAAGGAACATTCTGATCAACATCCTTACTATCTTCAGTGTCATCAGTATCTTTTGATACTTCTACCAAAATCTGAAACATTATCTTCAGAACTTTTATCTTCATCAAATACCACATTAACAGATTCTTGCATTGTATTAGTTCTCAAGTTATAGATTCTATATGCCTTACTATTCTTAGAATATCCTAAGAAGAATCCTTTATCGCTCTTTGAATCCTTCAAATTTGGTTTCTTGTTATACATAATCTCATATGGAGTACAATTACTACCAGAACGAATATAGACTCTATTCACAATGTGACAGCCAGTATTTAAAGCTTCTGCCCAGAATTTCTTAGACAAACTTTTTGAGGTTAGCATAACTCTTGCCATTTCTTGCAAAGTTCTATTCTTTCTTTCAGCAATCCCATTTTATTGAGGAGTTTTAGGTGAAGAAAACTCTTGCAAAATACCTTTCTTTTCACAAAAATCAGTAAATAAACTGTTTTCAAATTCTCTTCCATGATCAAATCTTATCCTACTGATCTTCAAACATAAAATAGTTTTAAACCTTTTGTAAAGAATTTTGAACTCATAAAAGGTACTTGATTTTTCTTTTAGAAAAATAACTCAAGTATATCTAGAAAAATCATCTACAAGAACATAGGAATACCTATTTCCACCAAAACTTTCTATTTCCATATGACCCATTAGATCCATATTAATCGACTCACAACACCTGTTTGCTGTACATGCTGATAACATTTCAAGTGTTATTCTTACTTGCTTACCTTTCTGGCATGGTCCACAGATTTTTCCTTTTTCAAAGTTAAGATCAGGTAAACTAACAGTAGCACCTAGTCTATGCAATTTTTGAATACTTCTGTAATTAGCATGACCAAGTTTTTGATGCCATAGAATAATGCCATCTGCTTTAACACTTTTACAAGTATGGTTTGAACCAATCAAATAGTAATTATCAGCAGATCTTTCACTAGATTAGCAAGTAAACCTTTTACATGTAACACATTTGTCAACTTTGGAAATCCAGGAACATTCAAGGTTCCTTTACCAACCACTTTACCTTTTAAACCACCACCATAGGTAACATGACCACCATCACAAGATGTATAATTAGATAAATAATTTAATTGACCTGTCATGTGTCTAGATCAACCACTATCAAAGTACCAAGATCCAGGAACACATGCTTTCAAAGATGTATACAAAACATTACATAACATGTTTTATAGGGTGTTCAATTTTGTTAGGTAAAACAATTCCAGCTTTCAAATCTCTTCTTAACTTAGAACAGTATAGACAAATGTAACCTACTCCAGCACAGTAAAAACAGACATGATCTTCAAATAATCCAGCAGATTTCTTTTGTTTAAGATTTAAAGGTTTTGTCAAACAAGTTTCTTCCTTTACAAAAGAAATATGTTTACTGGAGATTGGAGTATCTTCCGAAGTTTTCTCAAAACCAAGAACAACTTGAACTTCCAATCATTAAAGTGTCATTCAATTCAGCAGTGCTAGCAGAAAACTTTTTAAAACTTAGAGTAGTACACTTAAGTTCATTTTTCAAAGAAGAAATTTCCACATCTTTTCTAGTTAAAAGAACTTCAAGCTTTAAAAGATTTTCTTTCAAATCTGTACTTAGAGTAGTACACTTAAGTTAAGGAACTCAACACCTGTTTTTGAGTTTCTAAATCAGTTTTAAACTTCAGATATTCAGAGTTACATTCAGCAGAATTTAAAGTTTCAACTTTCAGAATAATTCCAGCAAAACAGTTAATCTCATAATCATTTTTACTGAATGTTGTTTCAAATGTTGAGAAAACATCTGAATCTGCTTCAGACCAATTTCATCGAGATCATCATCAAAAGTATCATCATAAACTATTCTAGCAGACATAGCACTTAGTTCACATTTACCAGTATCAGTTTCACCTTCAGAATCATCACTTAGGGTAGTGTTGTGGGTAAGGTAAAGATCGACTAGCCATTTAGCTAGAAAGTAGAGGGTCATTGCTCAGCCAAGAAACCTTGACGCAGAGGGCCGACTTGTAGGAAGTTGGAAAGTCACAGCACATCCCACGAGGCACGAGACAGTCCAAATGAGAAGATTTAACCTATCGAGCGACCTCTGGAGAGGTCCACACTAAGGCAAATTTGGAGGAAGTCGCCAGGGTTCAACCCTAGTCAATGCGGGCGAGATATAAATGGAAGGGATCCCCGGACCTGAAGGAGAGCGCGTCCCAACCGCAAATCTTGATAAACAAGGAAAGAAGATCACGGGGCATGGATTTAGGCGAGAATCTAGGCTCAAATCAAGGACTTACCATTCTGGAACCGACCTCCCGCGGGCAATCTAGAGGCCTTTGGCCCATGGCCCATGGGGAGGAAAAACCCTAGACATAGTCTATAAATACCACTTGTATTATTCATTGTAAAGGATCAAAAACTTAAATTCTTATGCATATATATTTTCCTGGCTTGGTATTGCCCCCAGATGTAGCCTTTCCGGTGAACTGGGTTAACAAACTCTATGTTCTTTACTTTTTCGTTGCTGCCTATCTCTCAAATTATTGTTACATATAACAATTGGCGTCAACCATTCTCTGCTCGGAATGGCCAGCAACCGGAACGAAATCATCCACCACGAGACTGACGCTCGTGATGGGGAAGAAGCTTCTCAGAGCTCCCACCGCACCAACCAAGTTGGGGCCAAGGCCCGTGACTGGGGAAATCTCATACGCACCCCTGAGGATGAGTGAGCGGTCATGGTTATCCTTCGAAAGAGATAACTTACCTTCGACGGACCAGAGAAACAACCTCCGTGCAAGAAAGTCGCCCCGGGGGTAGGCACCTCCAAAGGCAAAGGCCACCTAGCCCAAAAAGGACAGTCCACTGGCCAGCTCGCCATCCCAGAGGTGAGAAACAACAATGTTGGGGTTATACGTGAAAGTATGCTTTTACTTTGTATAACAAACTAATGTACTCTTATTTACTAAATATAAATCTTTTATCACTGTTGCTTTAAATAAGAATGAATTTTATTTATTTATTGCAAATCGTTCAATATTAGTACATATTGCATTGTAGTTAATATGGTGATACCCGATCACAGAAGATCACATTAACAGTTCTTTGTAAATAAGTGCATCTTCACAACCTAGAAGGAATTGATCACTCCATTGGTAGAGGTTGTTATGAAATTTATAGTTTTGATGGAAGTTCCAAAACAGTTGTAATAGGACCAGCCGAACCTGTTAGTCGATTGATGATGAGTTAGGAAACCAGCTCAACATGTTAGACAACTGATGGAATAGATTAGGTCACATATTGAGGGGGAACTCAATATGTATAGATTAAGTCCAAGGATTAGAAGATAAGATCAGCAGATGTCAAGGATCAGATGACAAGATCAACAGATGCCGAAGATCAGAAGAAAAGATCAGCAGATGCCGAAGATCAGAAGACAAGATCAGCAGATGCCAAGGATCAGAAGACAAGATCAGTAGATGCTAAAGATCAGAAGACTTCGGCTCTATAAAAGCAAGAAGACCTATTCTATAAAGATATCAAAAGAGTCGATAAAGTTGAAGCTAAGACAACTATATCAGAAGACTCAAGGTAGCGTGATCATTAAGTCAAGTTGAGTCAGAAACGTGATAAGTTTACTCACGTATTCAAAACATATGAAGGAAATCAAACAAGAAGAATGTCAACTTAGCTGGCTTTACAAGGCACCGAATAAGTGTACTTGCTAGCCACTAAGAACTCGACACGTATATATGAAATCTGACAATGCAGGATATGGCGTATCATGTCAAATGACTAGAAAAGACAAATATACATGAAGAAGACATGGCCTGCCTGAGCACGTCAAATCACTCCTGCAAGCTACCAAAAATAACCTGAGATTCAAATTGCTCTCCAAGGCTCTTTTATTTCAAGGTCTATAAATATAGGGTCAAACCTTAAGAGTAAGGTTACAAAAATTATACACACGCTCAAGTTACAAGCAAAATTCCGCAAGAACACCGAAGACTCAAGAAAATATTCTAAGGGTTCATCCCATATGTTCTTAGCAAGAAATCTCATCCTTAAGTTATCATGCATTCTCTAAGTATAGATCAGTTCTGCACCAAGCAGCTGATCTGATCAGATTGGCATGTTGTCATCTGATCTGATTCAGAATACTTAGAATCTAATTTAAGAAAACTGATTTTTCTACACGGGTTAAAACAAGCTTCCTCACATCAGTTGACCTGATAGACACCGAACTGATTTGCTTCACAGCAATCAGTAAGTTGGATATTAGATCGTACTGATTCTCACACTCACTCTATCAGCACTTATCTGATCTTACACGCCGATCACGAAAAAGTTTTGGAAGTTTATTCACCCCTCCCCTCTAGACTTCCACCTCACGAAACCCGTTCGGGACCTACAAGTGGTATCAGAGCAGTGGTTCTACGGACCACTGGCTTTTAGTATCATCGGTTCTTGAGGAAGAACCATTGTGGTCACTTGAATAGATCTTTGAAAAACCTGTTTTAAAACTCATCTATTTTTTAAACTCACATATTCAGCAATGATAACACATCTGGGATGTATCATGATCTGCCTAAGTTATCCATTGATGACTATGCCGACTGGACCATTCTCATGAGCAACCATCTGGGTGCGATAAGCAACAGAATGATGGAAGTTCTTGAAGAAGGACCCATCACCATTTATCACATCAACCCATCTAATAGAGGTGATCCAGCACATCCAACTGGAGCAAGAATCAGAAAGAGTCCTTCATTGATGGATGCTGAAGAATGAAAATTGTCCAATTTGGATACTGTCGCCAGACATATCATCATGAAGACGGTGGACAAGACAACTCGTGAGAATATCAAGTATCTAAAACTGCTAAGCAGATGTGGGATTCTCTTGTTGAGATATGTGAAGGAAACGATCTGATTAAGGATAGCAGAATACAAGCTGAGGAGAAACTCAAGATGCTACCAAATGAAACCATAAACCAGATTGATGGAAGAATCACCATGTCTGTTAATAGGCTTCGTGAACTAGGATGAGAATTGTCTGATAAAGAAATCAACTACAAAATCTTGAGGTCCCTGACCAAGAAATAGGACATGAGAGTAACTGTGATAAAAGATTGCCAATATTGCGAAGATGAACCCAAGCAACCTGTTTCTCAGTCTAAAGGCTCATGAATTCGACCTGATTGAAAGAGGTCAAGAAGAAGACGAGTCACCTACTGAAGCTACCCCTGCCACAACAAAAGCAGTTGCATTCCAGGCAGCTAACAGCAGTTCGAGATCTACTGAACCAGTAGGAAATATCTTAAGTCAGGCTGAACTGATTACTTTGCTGACCAGAAAGCTTGAACAATCCAATGTTCAACTGGGTAAGTATCGGAAATTCTACCATGACTACAGACAAAGCGGAGGAAGAGATAGGAGATCTACTGACAAATCACAAGAAAGATATTGTTTTGATGACAGAAGAGACAATCGGAGAGATGATCGTTGAGGTGACAAAAGAGATGACCGGAGAAATGATCACAAGGAAGACAGACGAGATGAAAGATCAGATCGAAGAGATTCTGATTACAGGCAAACTGGTAAATCTCCTGATAGATCATATAAGAGAAGGGAATCACCTGGGAGAAGAAATTATGTGGAACCTGGAGCATGTTTCAATTGTCTGAAACCAGTTCACTACAGTGTAGACTGCCCTAACCTGACTCCCCAAGAAAGAGAAGATAAGCGGAATATAAGAGAGCAAAAGTACAGAGACAGAAAAGCTCTGGTTGCATATACTTCTGGTATTATTGATTCCTACCTGCCTTCGGATGATTCTGGATACTCATCTGTCTACGACTTCTGCCTGATGACAACAACTGATGATAACGACGATCTGATATTCTCATCTGATGACGACATATGTCTTATGGCCAAAGAAGCTGATCAAACTGAGGTAATCTCTAAACCTTCTGTGTTTTCTGTTTCCACACCTGTTGTGCTGAGCACACCTGCTGGAGAGATTGACCTGCAGCTCTACAACGATCTCTCTAATGCAGTAGACACTTATACAATAGTGGAAGCTGAGAACATAAGCTAAGGGATGAGAACATTCAGCTTGTCAAGGATAAAGCGGTAAGTGGAGCTGCTAAACTGAAATCAGTTGAGACTGTTCAGAAGATGACCACAGAACTGAAATTTCTAAAAGTCAATACTTTTGATCGAGATAAACTGATTAAAGAATAGCAGGTTCTCAAAGTCCTACAAGTTAAGTTCGATGAACTCTTCCGACTGCATGAGAGTCTAAACATCAGTGAGGACAATTTGCGAAAGAAAGTAGAAGTTTTCATAAACTCATCTAAGACTGTTCAAAGTCTAAACAACTACTATCGCAAGCCAACTGATAAGAAGGGTATTGGGTTTGAAGGCCCTTCTGGATCCTCACATGTCCAATCTGATTCACCTTCAAAATGTGAATCAAAGAAGATTTCTGGAAAAGATACAAATTATGATAAATATGTATCAAATAAGGGAAAGGGACCAACTGATCAGGCAAGGCTAGTGTCTGGTAAGAAGGGGAATAGAAATGAACCCCAACTGATCAGACATCAGCCTAGGAATCAACAGAAGAGCCCAGTTCTTCTGAAGAGACCTCAGCCCAATCAGCCAGACTAAGTATCACCTGGACCATCTCGCAAGGGGACAGTCCCAGCTGAAACCCAATCAGTCAAGTTTTAACCAAAGATGCTAAAGGTAAATTGACTAACCATCTGTGCAAAGAAGATATGAATTTTTTGATGGAAGCAGTCGTACCTACCCTTATAACCAGAAATCCAGGACAGCTGCACCTGAGCCCCACTAGATTAAAAGAAGACAAACTAACAAGAAAAATCTCAAATTTTCTGATTCATCCAAAGCTCACACTCATAATCATATTGATCAGAATGCACATGAAGAGATGTGTATTATGTAGATGCTTATGGGAGAAAAATCAGGTCATTCTGATCTTGTTAATTATCATGGAAGTGCCCTGTTTGTTTGGATCCCGAAAGGCAACACTAACCCCTCTGTTGGGGTTATACTGGAAAGTATGTTTTTACTTTGTATAACCAAACTAAATTTCTATCTTATTTACTGAAAATAAATTATTTATCACTGTTGCTTTAAATATGAATGAATGTTATATATATTTACTGCATACCTGTTCATTAAATAGTACGTGTTACATGTAGCTAATGCGGTGATACCAGATCACAGAAGATCACATTAACAATTCCTTGTAACTAAGTACAAATTCACAACCTAGATGGAAATGAACAATCGATCGTGAAAGGTTGAAGTATAAGGCTCAGATTGACTTGTCTTGACCAAGAGATAACACTAGTGCATTATGATGCACTGAATAGGACCTACAACAAGAATAAATTCTTCAGTACTGAATATAGAAGAATTAGATCTCAGTGGTTCGTTATTTCTTAATCTCTGTCCCTTAAATAGGATCGTGTGTAATTAATAATTATTGCTTTGATTCATGTTGGGTAGAGAATCAATGTGATTCAATACTTTGTGCTTTGGGCAATATTATTAGTTATATGACGATTGCTAAGATTTAATACAGAGAATCATGTGCAAGTACGTCTTGCTTGATTTGTCCCCTTGGTGGGCACAGAAGTTTTATCATACTAAATCTTACAAGTGGAATTTATTTTTGGTACGGATAATAATGTTGAGTTGTTCTTACTCCAAGGAAAAAGATATTAATTAATATAAAGCTTTTCAGTGGCTTAAATTAATTAATGGACTAGATAATCTTAAACACGAGAAATAATAACCAGGAGTCATATTACAGTAATATGGGTTAAGATGGATAATGCAATATTAATTATGTAGTGAGATTAATTAATATTTATGGGCTTGAATAATATTGTGGCTCAATATTGATAATTCAAGGTCCATTAGAAGGTACAATCTTAATTCTCCTAAAGGCCCCTTTAGTAGCCCAATATAAAGTCCAATAACTGAAAAATGTGATTAAAATAAAAGAAATATTGTTGCTATATTTTCCAAGATTTTCGAAAATTTGTAAGAAAGGAAAGAAGAGATTTTCTTGAAAAGATTTTATGGAAAAAGATAAGTATTCTTGGAATACAAGATTATCCCATAAATTCAATATATCCCAAATCTTGTTTCTTTCTTTGTAATTTTCAAAAAATTACTATTTATAAGGGAGAGATTTTTGTGGAAAAATTATTTATGGGAAAGAGAATATATTGGATATATTCAAAATTACTTCTTGCACAAGAATTAAAGAACTTCCCATATCCAATTTTTGCCAAAAATTTTGATCACCCTAGTATTATAAATAGGGGATGATTTTTTCATCCCCAACACAATTCCATGTGTTGGAAAAATTATAAATCCACAAAGGTGGTGCAACAATTTTTCTCTTTTCCTTTTGTTAATTATTTGAAGGAGATCCTTCCACCAGGATATCAAATAAGGACGTGGGAATACTGGAGAAGGTCGTTGGGTTTGTGTGATCATTCTTCCTCCGTTGAATCCGCAAAAAGGTACGCCGTACGTAACTCCTAGAATTTCGCATGTGTAGGATTTACGTGGTTATTTGTATGAATGATAGGTTGTTGAGTATTTGATTATTATTTGAATTAATATAGGATTAATTCATGCTAGTAATAATTAAATAATTTAAATTTGTATTTAAATTGCACCTCGAATAGATTCGGGCACCCTATTTCCCAACACCCTCAGGACCCAATCCTACTGGGGTACCTAAAGTCTGATCTGAATGCAGGTTCGCGTGGGTTTGGCCAATAAAGGAGGTGTACAAGCAATTATCTGGTACATCGATAGTGGATGCTCTAGGCACATGACTGGCAACAAGCATCTCCTCAGTTCATACATAGAACAAGAAGTCCCACGTGTACTCTTTGGTGATGATAACTTTGGTTTTACCAGAGAATTCGGAACCTTAGTCAATGATGATATACAGGTTTCTAGAGTTTCATATGTCGATGGTTTAAAGCACAACCTGTAATCGGTTTGACAGTTCTGCGACAACGGATTCAGTGTTGAGTTCTCGACTGATCAGTGCACTATCAAGAATCGAGCCACTCAACAGATTTTGCTAACTGGTTCCAGAAAAGGAACGATTTACACTGCAGATTGGGACAGTTGTCCAAGAAATGCATGCCTGATTGTTAAGAGTTTCAAAAGTAGCAGTTGGCTCTGACACAAGAGAATGAGTCATCTGAACTTTAAAACTCTTAACAAGATAGCAAGGATGTCCTTGGTTGAAGGGCTCCCGAATGAAGATTTCTCTAAGGATCAAACATGTGTCGCATGTCAGAAGGGAAAATAAGTCAAGGCTTCATTCAAAGGGATTCATTCACCTCCATCAAGCAGAGTATTGCAACTGCTCCACATGGATCATTTTGGACCAATTATGCCACTTAGTTTCAGCAGACGCAAGTACACTCTGGTGATTGTGGATGATTTCTCCAAGTTCACCTGAGTTGTATTCTTGTATAAAAAGAATGAAACTACAACAAAGATACCTGAGCTGCTCAAGACACTACAGAATGAGAAAGGTGTCACTATTGTAAAGATCAGATCAGATAAGGGAACAAAATTCTTGAATTCTTTCATATCTTATTTTTGCAAGGAGTTTGGGATACATCATGAGACATCAACCACAAGAACGCCTCAACAGATTGGTGTAGCAGAAGGAGAAACAGAACACTCAAAGAAGTTGCTCGCACAATGTTGGCTGAATATGCAACTCCAAACTGTTTCTGGGCAGAAGCAATCAACATTGTATGCCGTACTAAGAACAAATGCTCTCTGACTAAGATTCACTTCAAAACACCTTATGAACTGTGGAAGGGCAGAAAACCTCATGTTTCTTACTTCCATATTTTTGGGTGCAAGTGTTTTATTCACAACAATGGGAAAAGACTGTTGAAAACGTTTGAAGTTAAGTCAGATGAGGGTATTTTCTTAGGATATTCCTCAACCAGCAACGCTTTCAGGGTGTTCAACATGCGAACTCTAGTTGTGGAAGAAACACTTCATGTGGTCTTTGATGAGTCAACATCTGGTCTGGAGAAATCTGCCTCAGAACAAGCCGTACCAGAACAAGATGTACCTGATGCTCAGAAAACGGATCAGTTAAGCATCAAAGAAAAGGAATTAGATCACGTTACAATGTATGTTCCTAACTTTGATCTTGACGATTCACCAGGTCAGTCAGACCCTAAGGTACGTACAACTGTCGATGAAGAAGTTGGTACAGCTGAGAGAGTAACAACTGAACCATCTGGTTTAGGGGGAACACCTGATGTTCCGGCAGACGGACTTCAGCCTATGATGATTCCAACATCAGCTGAGACATGTCCATGCTAAGTTAATCCTATTAATGTACCTCTCCCAATCTCTAGTGACTCAATATCAGATGAGGACGACGATGTCCAAACTGATATAAATCAGGAAGGAAGGATTTGGTTGAAAGACCATCCAACTGACCAGATAATCAGCAATCCTAATGCCCGAGTCCAAACTAGACATCAGGTTGGTGAAAGTGCTATGTATTGTTGCTATCTGTCTTTGAAGGAACCTACCACACCAGAAGAAGCTCTTCAAGATGCCAACTGGATTCTAGCCATGCAAGAAGAGCTAGAGCAGTTTGAAAGAAATCAGGTTTGGGAACTTGTAGACAGGCCAACTCATCAAGATGTGATTGGCACTAAGTGGGTCTTCAAGAACAAGAGAGATGAGAACAATGTCATTACCAGAAATAAGGCAAGGCTTGTTGCGAAGGGGTATTCACAATCAGAAGGGATTGATTATGATGACACCTTTGCACCAGTTGCTCGCCTAGAAGCCATTCGGTTGTTTCTGGCATATGCTGCCTATAGAGGGTTTACTGTGTATCAGATGGATGTAAAGAGTGCATTCTTAAACGGGGTACTAGCGGAGGAACTTTTTGTCGAACAACCTCCAGGCTTTGAAACAGGCAACCAGGTGTACCGTTTAAGAAAAGCTCTTTATGGCTTGAAACAGGCTCCTTGAGCTTGGTATGATACACTATCTCAGTTCTTGGTAGACAATGGGTTCTCTAAGGGTATTATAGATAGAACCTTTTTCAGAATTGAAGACGGAGATGATATTCTGATGGTTCAGATCTACGTGGACGACATCATTTTCGAATCTCCCAATCAGAACTTATGTGAAAAGATCAGCAAACTGATGTAAGGGAAATTTGAAATGTCCATGATTGGTCAAATGAACTACTTTCTAGGTCTTCAGGTAAGAAAAGGAACAGAAGGGATCTTCATATGTCAGGCAAAGTATACAAGAAACTTGCTGACTAAGTTTGGAATTCAAAACTGCAAAACTGCCAGAATTCCTATGATGACTTCCTTCAAGATGGATCCAAACGCAAATGGTCAAAAAACTCACCAGAAAGAATATAGGGCTCTCATTGGATCATTGTTATACCTGACTGCCAGCAGACCAAATATAACCTTTGCAGTAGGTGTATGTGCCAGATTTCAGGCAAACCCAATGCAAAGCTACCTTGAAAAGAAGAACATCAGAATGGAAAAGATCCATACTGTTAAGAAAAGAGCAGATATCTTAACCAAGCCGTTAGCTGAAGTCAGATTCAGGGAATTGTCAATCGAGCTAGGACTACTGGACTTAGGAGAAAATGCACCTGAATTCTTCGGTGGATTGGTCTCAAAGACCAGTTGGTTAAGAACCTGATTAGGTAAGGAATCAGTTGGAGGAGGAACTTCAACTGATACAAAAAGATCAGTTGGGTACTGATTAGATAAAAGGTGACATTTGAAGCGGGAACTTCAACTGATATGAGAGGAACAGTAGAGAATTAATCAGAAAGGGACATTGTTGGGAAAGAATTAAGGCTTAGAGGCTAAAAAATAAGATCAACACTTAATGGTCAGACAGGATTGAGTCAGTCAAACACTCGTGGTAATTGATTTATTACAATATCAGTCAATCAGATATGTATCTCTAATACCTGTTGTATCTGTTTTCATTTATGTGTTGATTGGTTATATTTCGCATTTAAATATTATTTAAATGATGTCGTACTGACATACATTAAAAGCAGACGCGATATATATGTATTAAATGCATTAATTACGCCTTTTAAAATCCAAAAGCTATGGTATACATTTTCCTTAACCACACGATCTGCACTTTTAAAAACCGCCTCACCCAAACCGTCGATCTAGATTAGACGTCGTTTGGGTTTTCGATTTTGTAAATGATTATGTTCTTTCCCTCTCGTTTTAAAACCCTTTGTCAACCTAAAACACTCTCCCACTTCACAAAAACATTTTACTCTGCAACTTTTGGACTCAAAATTTCCCTGCATTTCACACTCACACTTGCTAAAATTAATCTGAGTTCATATTGTTGTGAATATTATCTGGTATTTTTTGTGCTTTTGTCAATAGTTCCAACTATTGCAGTTAATATTGTGTTTATTTCTCAATTCTAATTGTTCTAAATGTTTATAGAAATGGCACCAAAAGTGAGAGATATCTCTGAAACAGCCCACTCTTCATCTCACGCATCACCGGAACAGGAACCAGAAGATCCAATCTTCAGGGAATTCGCAGATGAAGTTATTGAAGAGCGGTGTGTGGATTTTAGGACGACATTTAATCCAGAATCACTCGAGATACTAAAGATGTTGAAAAAATGTGGACTGAAAACGTATTGTTCTGCGAGTGCGGATTCAATTCTAATGGATGGTGCTCTTGAATTTATCTATAATTTGAGAGACCATGACGGAGTTCTATACTCTGAGGTCCAGGGAGAACATTTAGAAATCACAGACGATGATTCACGGAGGATTTTTTGAATACCTGCTCAAGCGGACGGAATCACGCCAGATGTTTATCGCATCGGAGAAGAAAGTGCCATTTTGGACCTTTTACTTCGCCCTGCTGATGCTCATCACACAAAAGGGTTTAAGAAACCAATGCTGAAGAGGAAGTTTAGATTGTTGTTCGACATCGTTCATAAAGTGATTATTGGAATCACTTACAGCCTAGATGTGGTCACTCTGGAAAAGGTGAACATTATGGCTGCTATAATTGACAATGCCAAGATCGAATGGCAAGGGTTTCTGAAAAAGAGGTTGCTGGAGGAATCAACAAAGTTCGTGGTGGAAGACTCCAATGTAGTACTTACTGCAAAGATCACGATGCTGCACAAAGTCTCTTTGTTTCTTATTGATTTTATGAAAGAGAGAGACTGGAGTGAAGATGAGATGGTACCTTATGTGTTAGCACGCAAGAAGATGCTGATTATCAACAAGCCAATTCCTGGTTTAGCTGACGATGATATTGAACCAGCTGTTAAACCAGCAGCTGATGTCCGTAAGAAGGGCAAGGGTGGTCAGAAAAGAAAAGCTCCCACCAAAAAACCAGAAAAATGGATAGTCTTTAAAGAACCAATTGCCAAGAAAGCCAAGTCAGCACCAATTGTTGTTGTTGTGAAAGGGAAGAAGAAGCAGACAAAACTGGTGGATGAATCATCTGATTCTGATGATGATCGCATTTCGATCAGCAAATTGCCTAGAGGTCCTGGGCAGGCATCCAGAGAATCACCACGCAGATCACCTTCCAAATGACCTGCTCAAACTGAGCCACCGCCAATGGCTATACCGATTTTCTCTGCCAAACCTACTTCTCCTGATTCTGCTCATCTGGAGGCTTCTTCACCTACTCCAGAAGCTCCAGAATCTGTTGTACCTCCTCCACCATCTTCGCCAGAACCAGAAATTATGTCGTTTACTGAGAAGATTATCAGATGGAGATTGGAGAAGATGATTGAAGACAGATATCCATAACTTGCCATTAAGTAGGACGCAAGAGATACCGTTCTTGATGTGCTCACCTGGAGAGACATCAGACTGAAGAAGTTTGAAGATTTTGGGACAGTACTTGAGCAGAAAGGAGGAATCGAACATTTCCTTGATTACGAAATCAAGATGCATAAGATAGCTGGGGTTGAGACTGCTCCTGATTTGTTATCTGATGATGCGGTAGCCGGCCTTATCACAAGGTAGTTGGGTATGCCGGATAGCCCGATGCACAGGGAGATGACTCACAAGATGGTCAAATATAGTCAAACAATGCAGCAGATGAAGCTATCTGGTGAAGAAGAGGAGATTGATGACGGTGGTCCGATAAGTATTGAGGAAATATTTGAACAGATGGCCGATACAGAGAACACAGCCAAGGAAATGCGGATCATTGAGGAGCCTGAGGAAGATGCCGATGAAGCTATTGTGGGAGATGCGGGACTCCATCAGCTAAGGCTCAATCAGCCGAGCACTTGATAGACCTGACTGCTGAGAGGAGTCAAGCTGAAGAAATGGAGGTCGAAGGTCCCTCAACATCAGCAGGTCAAGTAGTTCAAATTCTTCAAACCTCTCCCAATTTTGAAGAAAATCTGATAAAGTACATCAAGAACACGTTTCGTGCGAACATGGCTCAAATGTTCAGGGATGATGTAAGCTTTTTCGTTCAACGAACCTTGGAAACAACCATCAGAACAGAAAGAGAGAATGTCTCTACTCACTGCATGAGACTGAGTGAGGATTTCAGAGACAACACTGCTGACAAAATGATTGAGGTAAATGAGAAAATGGTTCAGACTAAAGAAAGAAGAAATCAGCAATTCACGCTGATGATGAATGAGAAGATAGCTCAACTCACCAAACTGCATAATGATCTTGCTGATGCTACGAAGATAGTCAATCACTCTGCAGATAAGCTTGAAAATGTTTATACCAAGTTGAGCACTGTTGTTGATCAAGCTCAAATTTTGATGATTGTTGTTGTTGAAACAGCACAACCTGATGTTGAGATCAATTCTCCTGCTCTTGAAGAACTTAAGCAAGAGCTGACAAGCAAGATTGGTAACCTCAGTACTGAACTGAAAACTCTTTTTGAGGGAACCAAAAAGGGGGAAGAAGAGAAAGATGCTGAAGTTCAGGGAAGACTAAATCAGGTTGAGAATTATGTTGCTGGGATCTAGATCAAGCTGGATCAGAAGAGAATTAAGAAAGATGCTGAAGTAGCTGCAACACTCGAACAAGCAGAATTCATCTCTTCATCAACCGAGTCTGATGAGAAAGACAAGAAAACAATTGTTGCAGAGAAGAAGAAGAAACTTGCAGAGGGTTCACTGTGTATCAGATGGATGTAAAGAGTGCATTCTTAAATGGGGTACTAGCAGAGGAAGTTTATGTCGAACAACCTCCAGGCTTTGAAAAAGGCAACCAAGTGTACCGTTTAAGGAAAGCTCTTTACGGCCTGAAATAAGCTCCTCGAGCTTGGTATGATACACTCTCTCAGTTCTTGATAGACAGCGGGTTCCACTAAAGGAATAGTGGACATAACCTTATTCGAATAGAAGATGGAGAAGATATTCTGATGGTTCAGATTTACGTGGACGACATCATCTTCGGATCTCCCAACAAGAAGCTATGTGAGAAGTTCAGCAAATTGATGCAAGGGAAGTTCGAGATGTTCATGATGGGTCAGATGAATTACTTTCTGGGTTTACAAGTCAAGCAGAGTACAGAAGGGATATTCATCTCGCCAGCGCAACACAAGGAATCTCTTGGCAAAGTTTGGAGTTCAACATTGCAAGGAAGCGAAATTCCAATGATGACCGGGTTCAAGATGGATCCGGATGAAGATGGTCGAAAAGTTAATCGAAAAAGAATATAGAGCTCGATTGGATCACTACTATACCGACCGCCAAAGACACGGACATTACTTTTGCAGTAGGTGTATGCACCAGATTTCAATCAAATCCAATGCAAAGCCACCTAGAAGCGACTAAGTGGATTCTCAAGTATCTGAAGGGGCAGAAACCTTGGTTTATTTTACCCATCGATGACAATCTAGAGCTTAGTGGGTATTCGATTCAGATTACGGAGGTTGCGTAATCGACGGAAGTCAACCTCGTGTTCATGTCGGTTTACGGGAAATAAACCGATCTCTTGGTTTTCGAAGAAGCGGACATCGATTCATACATCTACTAATGAAGCGAAATATATGGGCTGCGAGGAAGTTGTTGTTCCCAACTACTCGGCTAAGTCGGAAATGAGGATTACAACATCGTAGCTAAGAACGTGCCTATATTCTGTGATAGTAATAGTGCTATTGCAATCACTCGAATCTGTTCTACATACAAGATGCAAGCATGTGGATGCGGACACCATTTTATCGAGAGATCACGTTGAAAAGAAGAATATCGGGATGGAAAAGATCCATCTTGACAAGCGTAAAGTTGATATCTTAACTAAGCCGCTAATGAGATCGATTTAGAGAGTTATCAACGAGCTAGGGCTTCGGATCTTGGAGAAAATGCACCGATATGGTTGAAGGATTGATCTCGAGAACCGGTTGGTTAAAAGACTAACCAAGTTAAGTGGAATCGGTTGAGTTAGGAATCTCAATTGATCGTATTTACCCGGATGAGGAGCCGATCCAAGTTCGGATAAGGAGCGGATCATAAAGTCGATAAGTAGCCGATCCGAAGTTCGGACAAAGAGCGGTCGATTCAAGACATATCAGATTAAGGTTGGAAGATTACTTTATAAGTCGATTAAAGCTGCAGTCAACAAGCAAGTCAAGAGTAAAGCTACAGATCGCATAAGTCAGAAGAAACAACACAGCAATGGAATAACAGAGTTTTTCATTGATAAGGACCCGGAGGTCAGATTTACAAGTTACAAGTGATATCACAAGCTACAAATGCTACAAGCTATCGTCAAGTGGTATTACAAGTACAAGAAGACCCGGAGGTCGATACATAAACCATAAGCCCTAAGCCAACCCTAGGCAGGGAACGCGAGAGAGAGTTCAAGGTATGATTTTCTCATTTTCCCTCGATCCTAAGAAGGGGCGTCAGAGAGGCCTCGAGAATCCTGAGCCAATCTCAAAAGCTTCGGAGTAAGGAGCAAGAGAGGCTTTGAAGGATGTCCAAACTGGGAGCCCTCAGACGTAAGATCAACGGGCTCTCTAGCTGTTAAATGGGGCACAGTGCCACAGGTTTGGTCACAAGGATCAAACAGAAACTAGTGTCGCATGCAAAAATTGAGCTTGATATATGGAGATCAGCTGTTGACTAATGCCGACCATATACCAAACTCATGTTTTGTTTCAGACTGAGTCTGTTGATGCTAATTCCGTCATCTCGATAGGCGCACAAGGTGCATACGGTTAGGAAAAGTGCCTTCTCATTTGCCTTAACAGATCCGCGTCCATGGTGGTAAAGAAGCTTAGCATTAATCATATGTGAAATCTTAGATGGCGACGAAAGCAATGTGAAGTAACACACAGGGTTGATTTGAGAAGCTGAATTCATTGGAAAAGGGCTAAAGGTTCCCACCGGAAGTTTCACTGGAAATAAGGAACTCATCGGAAAAGTATGAAGGATATGCTAAAGAAGATGAAATGGTTTATGTTGTGTTGTTTTTTCTAACACCTCGAAAGCAATTTATAGAAGGAAATTAGGGGTATAAATGCAAATTTTATCTTCTCAAAAGATCTTAAGAGAAATTTGCATCAACAACGCGTCAGGAACACGCGGCTAATGGTTGGATGAGTTAATGGTGTGATTAAATCACAGCGTATCTATGCCATTATTACGGAATGTCAAATTGCGCCGATTTGGGAATCGAGACGACTTTTGGACTCCCCGTAGTAAAAGTTTTGGCGGGAGTTGACTTCAGTAAATACGGGCTGATTAGAAGAAGACTGAAGGATGAAGTGTATCGGATAAGTGGATCAAATAAGTAGCGAAGTGTTTCAAGAAAGAATCTGATCAGATAAGTGAAATATTGTTGGGAAATGCATGAGGCAACCATCAGATAAGTCAACAAAGTACCAGATCAGATCACCGTGGTAACTGATTGATTACAATATCAATCAGTTAGATACACTCTCTTATTTATCTCTTTCTGAATACCTTACATGCGTTATTTAATTAATTGATTTATTTTACTCTGTTCATGACGCATGCTCTACAAAGCTTTTAATGCGGACTTGGGAAAATGTTTTCAAAACGTTTTATTGCGATTTTTTGAGTCCAGAAAACGAGAAGACTACTTTTCTCAACCGTGCGATCAAAATACTTTTTGGCCGACTAATCTCAGCCACTGATTTCAAAACACGGATACTTGAGTACTTTGGAAAGTTGTGCAAAAAGGTTTTCCCTCATTTTCTTTAAAATCCAAATCCCTCTCAGAAAACCGCTTTCCACTACTTCGTCTTCTCAGAGTTATTAAAAGATCAATTTTTTTAAAATCTTCAGAGAATTACTTTCGAGATCAATTGATTCTACTCTTCCGATTTCTAAAATCTTTCTAATCAATTTCTGGTAATTTCTTGTTTTAATTAATTGAATGATCTCAATTTCTCTCTGGTACCTAGGTTTACAAATCGTGATGATATATTTCTATAATTTTTATTAGATCTAAACGCTTATTTGCTAAATTGATGCTAAAATTACTAGTTTGACTGAATTTATTGAAATATCTTACTCAAAATAAACATCAATTTTCATATCGTACAGAAATGGCATATCTTATTCCACGACTAGGCCAAGGGAAAAAGTTCTGCAATTTTTCATCGATGAAGAAAGACATCATTGATGAAAAGTACGTAGTCTTCACCATCACCTTAGACCCTGAATCGCTGGAAATTCTGGAGTGCTTGCGAGCGTGTGGACTTGAACCCTATTGCTCTATACATCAGAACATCATCCACGCACATGAAGCTCTGGAGTTTCTCTACAATCTACAGAGGGATGAAGACATTGATGCTGACCTGATTTCTTCCGTTGGAGGATTGGAAGTGTGAGTGTCGAATGATGATCTCCAGAGGATATTCGGCTTAACTCAAGGAAGCATCAATCCAGAGACCTACACAACTGATGTAGGAGAAAAGGAATTTCTTGAAGCAGAGCTGTTGAGACCTACAAACAAGGAGAACACGACGAACGTCAAAGCCTCCTATCTGAAGAGAAAATATCGCCTTCTTCTTGAAATTGTTCAGAAGGTGATCATGTGCTCAACCTACAGTCTTGATGCAGTCACTTCGTACAAAATAAGTGTCATGGCTGCACTAATCAAGAAGGCTTCAGATATCGATTGGTTGGGTATGGTCAAAGCAAGACTGAGAAAACACTCCGGGAAGTTCGAACTGACCCAGAGCAATGAAGTGTGCTTATCTTCCAAGTGCTCATTCATACACAAAATCTCTATCATTCTGTCAGATAAGCTGCCACAGAATTATAAATGGATAGAGAATGGAGCAAAGATATACCAAGCAAAGCACAAGGCCATATTGGGCAAAGATGAGTCCCTACCTGGACAATCTGATGAGGATCCAACTCCTTATGTGCCCAAACCCAAGGGAGAAAAGAAGGGAAAAGATAAGGCAACTGCATCGTCTGAAGTGCAGGAAAAGGCCATTCCAGAGAAGAGGATGAAGAGGAAGGATCTGGCCAAGAAACCAGATGCTCTGCGGAAACGTCAGAAGAGAGTCTCATCTCCTCTGAAAACTGCTCCAAGTTCTGCACAACAAGTAAGCAGAACGAAGGATCTGATGCAAGTAAGATCAGAAGAAGAGATAGCAGTCCGCTCTGAGCCAACTATCAGAGAAGTAAGGGAAGAGCAGATGATCGCAGCAGAAGGAGAGAAATCTGTCAGAGGGACAGAAGTGGAGCAATCTGAGGAAGAATCACCATCTGATTCTCTGCCTCTCACCAAGATCTTCCAAAGAGAAAGATCGCCAACGCCCACTTCCAAATCACCATCACCCTCTCCTCAAAAGTCATCACCACCATCCTCTCCCCACAAAACCTTCTCACCCTCACCCTCGCCTATCAGATCACCAACATCTCCCACACCACCAATGAAACTGAACACCCTCAACACGCTGAAAACGAACCTAAACTACAAACATCCCAATCCCCAATCAAGTCTCAAGAACCTGAGAGATCCGACAAGCGAGTGTCCGTCTCTCATAATCCCTTCAATACCAGAACCGTGCTTGCTTCACCTGCTCCAGAAAGCCCCATCATAAGGATAATGAAGCAACAGATCAAGGAGTATCTGCTGGATCTATGCCCTGAATTGGATCAACATCCTGGCATCCAGCAACAGATAGAAGAGATAGTGTTCTGGAGGGATATCAGACTGAAGAGCATTGAAGAATTTCTGATTCTAATGACAACTCAGGGATCAGATTTCTTTGTAGACTTGGAGTTGAAATGTCTAAACAATGCTAGGATTGAAAGTGTTGTTGAATTGGCATCTAACGATGATATCAGATGGTTAATTCAAGAAATGTTCGGTATTGCTGATAATAGGAAGGAAACCGTTCAACCTCCTACAGATCATGAGGGAGCTGCCGATGAACCAAGAATGGGTGCTGCAGATGAGACCCGACTTGGCAAGGCTTCAACATCTGAACAGACTGCTACGATGAGCTCTGATACCCTAGATCATCATACTCAGAAGATTCAGGATGGGATCAAGGCTGCATTTGAAGACAAATTCGCAGCTCTCACAGCAGATCTGATGAAGCGATTTGAAGATGAGCAAGCAAAACTAGTTGACAAGGAACGAAGTCACACAGTTGGGATGCACAATGTCATCCTTGCTGAAGTAATGCAACTAGTATATCCTCTTGCTGAGAAGCTCAAACTCCAGTCTGACAAACTCTCAGTTCAGACAGAGATGCTCAATCAGACACAGGTACTTTTGGAAAGTGTCTGGGCATCCTTGGACAAAACCAACAACCACTTGGATATGGGTTGGAAACATTTTCTAGCTTCTTGTGAGGTCCCGATTAAAACCGATTTTACGCGTGCGGAAGCGAAACATGTCACGTGATGCATATAAAAACAGGGGTGAGGGAATGGTCAATACTAATTTTTTGCTTTTAAGAACGATGTGTGTTGTTTTGCTTATAATCGAATGCATATGACAAGTATAAACATAAAGCAGTAAAGAACACACAAGATTTTATAGTGGTTCAGACGAAACCCGTCTTACGTCCACTCTTCCCTTAACACAGGGGAACCTTAACCGAACTTAACCTGCGGGACTTATATCCCTCATGGGATGGTCGATATGTTTACCGAGTTCGCACTCAAGAGGGACTTATATCCCTCACGGGATGGCCGAGATGTTTACAGAGTTCGCACTCAAGCGGGACTTATCACCCTCACGGGATTGCCGATAGATGTTTACCGAGTTCACACTCACCTACAAACTTATCCTATCAAACTGATTTGGGTAAGGTTTGTTTGGTTTTCAACTAGTTTGAGATTTTCCCTTACATTTGTTTAGCCTCAATGCTAAGGATGGGAAAATCTCTCTAAGCTTGGGATATAGCATTTGTGCTTAGATCAAGGTAGAACACTCTTGAATATATGCGTGTATCTCTCGCTCTGTGTTCTATGGTGGAGATGCTCGATGATTTGGCTCTGTAGTTATGTTGAATGCCTTAGTCGTGCTACGATCAGGCCATATTTCAAGACTCGCATCATCTGGCACACGACCTTGGCTGGGGACTACTGGAACCCATATCTTCTTAGCTCTGTAGCATAGATGGTGTTTTTCACACACTTTTCTCACGCATCCACGCTTGATAATGAAGGAAGAACTTGTATTTATAGTGTGGATTTGAATGTTACCGTTGGAGAGAATCACATTCAAATCCATACTACTCTATATAACCTTTTGCGACTTTTTTTTAGGGCTTGTCGTCTTCCTCTCATTGGTCCACGTCAAATTTGAATCTAACGGCTATATTCTTCAGTTTCTTCTGAGTCTCTAACGGTTATATTCCTCAGGATCTTCTGAGTCTTAGGATCTTCAGTTCTATCTGAGCCTTCAAGTTATCTGAGCTATCTGAGCCTTTAGGTTATCTGAGCTGTCTGAACCTTCAGGTTATCTGAGTTATCTGAGCCTTGAGTTATCTCGAGCCTTGTTTCTTGATAACTTCTTGAGTCTCGGAGTTCTTGATTCAAAGAGACTTCTCTTGGCGGACCTTATGCGATCGAGGCATCTTGACACTCGGACTTCTTGAGTTTAGTTCTCTAAATCGGACATCGACCCTCGGTCACATTGACTCGAAGCTATCGATTTCTTCTTGCGATCGATCGGCTCATTGATCAGATCAACATATCTTCAGGATCATCTCAGGATAGCATTAGGACATCTGCATCAAGTTAGCATATCAGATTATCATATCTGATCTCGATCAGTCTCATCTGCTCATCTTCTGATCTGTAACCTTCTCTTCTGATTTGCTAGCTTTAGCTTTTATTCACATCTGATTTGCACAACACATCAGCTAACTTCGGAACTCATCTAACTCATCTGATCTCGATCATTCTCGTCTGCAGCCTCGTTTGATCTCGATCTTCTTCTTCTGATTTCGTGAGTTCCCCCTCAATTTGTTCTTTCGTTCCCCCTTAACTTGTTATCTGTAAAATAGCTTGAATAACACAAGTTAATAATGTTTTGGCATAAATCATCAAAACTAAAATATCCCAACACTTCTACAGAACGAGCAAGGCAGGAAATTGAAACTGCTCTCAGACGCTTCTACACTCCTCCACCTTCTGCCACCGTTCAGATCACTCCTCTTGTTGTTGAGGAACTCAGAGAGGAGATCTCACTAAGAATTAACTGCTTTCGAACAAGAAAGATGTCCAACCTCTTTGATGAAACCAAAAAGGGGAAGGAAAAGAGAAAAAGAGAAAAAAGAAAAGAAAAATGACTTCGCATTACGCTTGGTAACTTTTTCATCTCTACCAAAAACCATCAGATCTCGAATTGCCACCCACTCCATCTACCGATCTCGTTATGAAATGAAAGAAACGTGGAGCAACATAGCAAAGAGATCGCCGAAAGCGAAAAAGTGCTCTTTCGAGAGGTTCTTGCCAGAGTCGACAAAATTGAAGATTTTTCTTCGCTCGCTTCGAAAAAAGAATGGAAATCGATGATCGTGCCAAGAGCCTTTGAACTCGCTAAGAAATTAAATTAGAAGAAGATGAACTCCGAAAGGGACTCGAGGAGAAAGAAAGGCAAAGGAAAGATAATGAAAGCAACTGCGGAAGATCAGAGACAAGGCCAGCTATTCTCCACCAAAAGCCAGATGACTCCTGAACAAGTTCAAGAGGAGACAAGATAGAGAATAAGAGAGGCCGCAATCAAGAAGCAGAAGTTAGCAGAGGCTAAGGGACTGAACATCGCTTACATCCAAAGGAAGAGGAAGAACGAAGCTGCAGCTGAGGAGATTACTTGGGAGAAAAATGCCCTTCCGGCACCTGTTAAAGGCATCCTCTGTGCACGGCAAGATCTGCTTCCAGAATGGGATCAGATCAGAGGAGAATGGTTATGTGACGTCTACATCCTGGAGAAGATTCCAATTCATCAAGATCAGACTGAGAATGATGATGAATTTCGGAACTGGTTAGAAATAAAGTATCTAGACTTCTACCAGACAGTGATGAAAGAAGGCAAGATCATGTCACTAATACCAGAAGCTCCACCCTTTGAAATACTCCTTCCACCTTTGCGTCCAGACAACAAGCTAGATCCTGTTAAATTCAAGAATATCTACTATGGACTTGCTGAAAAAGGTGGAATCCATAGAAGAGAAGAGCTGGACAAACTAATGCAAAGGATGTACAGGATGTTTGGCATCCCCAAAGAACTACAAATGTTCAAGTACACCTAAAGAAGACAACTTGGAATCAGATGATAGGTATGTTTTTCATGAATTCTACAATGCACACACCTATCTGAATGAAACTTTCCATCTCACTGATTCTAAGACAACATCTCATTGTCTTCTGAGGTATGTACTGTTTACATTATCTACATTTCCATTCATGGTATCTGTTTTTCTGATTAAGTGTGATTAACTGTTTTGGTTCCATCAAAAAGGGGGAAATTGTTGGGAAATCTATAATTTAGTTTTGATGGAAGTTCCAAAACAAAGTGTAATAGGACCAATCGGACACATTGTTATTGATGATGACTTAGAATCGATTAAGATGACCCGGTTTGAAATGTATAGATAGCTGATGTAAAAGATAGGTCACATATTGAGGGGAAACTCAATATGTATAGGTCAGGTGGAAGTATCAGATGACCCAGATAAGGTAAGATGATCAGAAGACTAAGCACAAATCAGAAGACAAGAAGTCAGAAGATCAGGTGAAGACAAGAAGACATTGAAGACTCATATGAACTGAAGACTCAGATAGACACTAAAGACTCGGATAGATAGACATCAAGACTCGGATGAACTCAAGACTCAAATAAACCTCAAGACTCAATAATAAACTCAAGACTCAAGATGACCGAATCTGGCGAGGCTCGTAGGACACCAAGATCAAAAGACCTGAAGACCTATATCAGCAGAGTCTACATATTGAGTTAAGACAATGTGCATCTGAAGACTCAACAAGGTAGATCGATCGCCACACGATCAAGTCACCACACTGCAAACAATCTAAAAGATACATCGACAAAGACGAATCTTCTACAAAAGGAATATCAATCGCCTAACGGACAAATTTCAAGAAGTCTTGCCCTCATGATAAGGAGAAAGAGACACGTGCACAAAAAGAGCTGACAATGCGGGATACGACGCTGTGGACAAAAACAACGCTAATAATGCCTACGGCCAAGCCGATAATCGGAGCACGTCACAATCATATCCTACAACCTACCTAGTATAGCCCGAAATTCAAATTGCTCTTCAACGGCTCTTTGATTTTGAGGTCTATAAAATGGGATTGCTTGTCAATTGAAAAAAAGAGAGACAATTAGCAAAGAAATCGAACACGGAGACACATTCCAAAAAAGCTAAAAGCTACAACAAAATCTCCGCTCAAAGAACACTATATTTGAAGATTATTCTTAGAGTGTTCATCCCATTAGTTCTTAGCAAGAAATCCTATCCACTAGCATTTTGGCTACCTAAAACACCAGGATAGATTTCCAGTTGGAACCCTCAAACATTCTTTACCCAAACGCAAGTTAGGTTAAGTTTGTTCCCGGAAGATTTCAGACTAGGGATTCTAGTTTTCTGATTTCTAGTTCGGTTGAGTGTGAACTCGATAAACATCTATAGAGTGTGAACTCAATAAACATCTCGGCCATCCTTTGAAGGATATAAGTCCCGCAGGTTAAGTTTATAGAGTGAGAACTCGGTAAACATCTCGGCCATCCCGTGAGGGGTATAAGTCCCGCAGGTTAAGTTCGGTTAAGGTTCCCCTGTGTTAAGGGAAGAGTGGACGTAGGGCGGGTTTTAAATCTCGAACCACTATAAAAAGTCTTGTGTGCATTTACTTGCTTTTCTTATTGCTTTACATTATTCACAATAACCGAGTTTAAAACAATGGACATATTCTAAGTTAAGCTCGATGCACACCAAGCAATCGATCGTCGATTGACACCTTAGTCAACTGGTTGAAAACTGACTTGAGAATCTGAATTGATAAAACTGGTTTTTCACATGAGTTAAAACAAGCTTCTGCACCATTCAGTTAAACTGACAGATATCAAGCTGATCTGCCCTTAGGCACTCAGTAAGATTGAACATCAGTCTAAGCTGATACACTAGCACTCTGATCGGGTAATCTGCAGTTCACACCTGATCCGTACAAAAAGTTTTGGAAGTCTATTCACCCTTCCCCTCTAGACTTCCACCCTCACAAAACCTGTTTGGGACCTACAGAATACATTTTCTTCAGTGTCCTGCTCCTGAACGTTCTTCACCACTTGAGCAACCATCTGAAGTGGAGATTTTATTCCTTGCTGAGCCTCAGTATGAATTTCTTCATCTTCACTGGCCTCTTTCTCGGCTATAGTCTGAAGCCTCTTCCGCTTCTGAGGAGCCATGGTCTTTGTCTTCAGCTTCTCTCCAGTCTTCCTCTTTACCCTCAGTAAATCAAGGGATTTCTTCCTCCTCTCTTCCTGTCCTGAAGCCTCAGGATGTTTTACTGATGTTGTCCTGACTGGTTTTTGGACAACCTCAGCAATCACAACATCATCCTGATCAGAACTTGAATCATCCTGATCCTCAGATTCCTCTTGAACCATTGAGCTCTGGCTTTTTCCCTTCTTCTTCTGGGCCATGGGCTTCCTGAACATGATGCGAGTTCTTGAAAACTCAACACCGCCCATAAGGAACATTTCTTCCCGGGATAGAGTTTTGATCAACGAACTGATCTTCATCCCAAACAGAACCTTTCCATTCTTGGTAAATGCCCCTTTGGCGTATTTCAGCTTCTAATTCTGATGAAAGATGCAGTCCACCAAGAATTTCAGCCAATTAAATTCTATAGAGGGTGAATCCTCTATCGCAGCCATGAGCCATAGCTTGTTCCTGCTCACCTGCTCTAGACTCCCCGAAGTGCTCATCAAGCACTTTTCAACAATGTCAATCAAAACTCGGTATTTGGGTTTCAAACATCGTTTGTGCAAAGCACCTTTCAACTCTGCCTTGGTTTCCTCAAATCTATCTAAAATCTCTTGCTCACGCCCAGCCATATATTACGCAGGATCCTCGCCTCTATCATTTAACTCATAGAGTGAATTAATATCATCCAAAGATAGTTTTACCTCCAAGGTGCGAACTACCTCTGCCCTGGACTTCGCATAGGTGTCGAAGCTTAACTATGACACCAGTCCACCATTGTCTCCTTCATGCAGATTGACCACAAACTGCAGCACCTCCTGTGCAAGTTCCAACTCTGGCATATTGCTTACCAGAAGTGATAAGTGGGCAATCCGAAGCATATTTAGAGCTTCTTCTTTCACTTTGGTAGCTTTATTATCGATCATTGCCACCACATGCTCAAAGTAAGGTTTCTCCATCTCGGCGAGATTCTTAATCATGGCATAACTTGGGAACTCCATTGCAGAACAATTTTTGGGTAGTGTATATGAAGGGTTTGAAGGTTTTGAAGGTTTAAGGATTTGAGAATTCAGATCGTTTAAATGTGAGAAATAAATGAATGAGGGTTAATAGTCGGTTTATATATGATCTATGAAATAAAGATCAATGGATGTGATTAAATCTCAAAAATATGATGAATGGTTGAGATTTCATCTGAGATTTAAAGAAAATCTCGAGAAAAATAGCTATTTTTGGCTAATTTTCTGGACAATAGGCAAGTAGCAGTTCATAGGTTGACAAATGGTTGTTTCTCGGAAATCGAGGCGACTGTTCGTCTTTTTCAGTCAAAGGTACTTCAAACATTTCCGCTTTAAAAGTTCAGGCCTTTTGTCATTTATTTCAAATGATTACTAAGTAATCCTTTGTGTAATAAATGCTACTGAATTTAATGCATGTATCAGTATTACTTCAGGATTATTTCAAATGCATAATCCTTACTGAACACTGACCTTGACAAAATTTTGTCCTGAGTCTCAGTTTCCATCCTGGGAAAATTTTGTCCTGAGTTATTCCTCCTGAATAACTACATGCCCCTGAAGAACTTCTCCCTTCGGTAAAATTCATTCACCTGGATCCAACATGCCTAATTCAACTGATAGTTCCTGAAATCTTGATTCAGCCAATGGTTTAGTCAAGATATCAGCTCTTTGTTTATCAGTATGAATTTTCTCCATCCTGATATCCTTCTTCTCAACATGATCTCTGATAAAGTGATGTCTGATATCAACATGCTTACACCTGGTGTGCAATACCAGATTTTGTGTAATAGCTATTGCACTATTATTGTCACAAAATATGGGTACTTCATTGGCTATAACTTTATAATCCCTCAATTGTTATGTGAGCCAAAGAATGCATGCTGCTGACTTCTGCGACCATGTATTCACTTTTCAATCTTGGTTACTCTTGATGTTTGTTTCTTTGAAAACCATGATATCAGTTTACCTCCAAGAAATTGACAAGTTCCTGTAGTAGATTTCCTGTCAATTCTACATCCACCATAATCAGCATCTGAATACCCAGTCAATTCAAGGTTATCATCAGCTGGATACCATAATCCTCTATTCACAGTGCCTTTAAGATACTTCAAAATCTTTTTGGCAGCCTCCATGTGACTAGCCTTAGGATTAGCTTGGTACCTTGCACATATCCCAACAGCAAAGGTAATATTAGGCCTACTTGCTGTGAGATATATCAATGATCCAATGATCCCTCTATAATCAATGTGATTTACTAATTTGTCTTCAGGATCAGGATCCATCTTGTAGTTAGTATTCATAGGAATTCTAACTGCATTGCAATTCTGTACACCATACTTAGCAATCGGGTCTCTGGTGTATTTTGCTTGATTGATGAAAATTCCTTCTTTAGTTTGTTTCACCTGTAGTCCTAGAAAGAAATTCATCTCCCCCATCATAGACATCTCAAACTTTCCTTTCATCAGAGCTGAGAACTTCTCACACATCTGAGGATTTGGAGATCCAAATATGATGTCATCCACATAAATCTGAACTAGTAAGATATCTTTCTCATCTTCTATCCTGAACAAGGTTCTGTCAACTGTTCCTTTGGTAAAACTATGGTCAGTGAGAAATTGAGAAAGGGTATCATACCATGCTCTGGGTGCTTGCTTAAGACCATACAAAGCTTTCCTGAGCCTGTAAACTTGGTCATTCTATTTGAAGCCAGGAGGTTGTTCTACATAAACCTCTTCCTTAAGCACACCATTCATAAATGCACTTTTCACATCCATCTGATAGACTGTGAATTTCATGTGGGCAACATATGTAAGAAATAATCTGATGGCTTCTAGTCTTGCAACATGTGCAAAGGTTTCATCATAATCTAAGCCTTCTTCTTGGGAATAACCTTGTGCAACTAGCCTTGCCTTGTTTCTCACAATATTATTGTTCTCATCTCTCTTATTCTTGAACACCCACTTAATTCAAATCACATTGTGCCTCTGAGGTCTATCCACTAGCTCCCAAACTTCATTTCTTGTGAACTGATTCAGCTCTTCTTGCATAGCAGTAATCCAGAATGAATCTGGAAGAGCTTTTTCAATCTCAGTTGGTTCTTTTTCACATAGGAAGCAGCAGAATAGAGCACTTTCACCATGGATGTTCCCCCTTTAACACCTTCTGATAGATCACCCACAATCTGACTTGTAGGATGACTATCCAACCATCTTCTCCTGGATGTTCCCCCTTTAGTAGTGTCCTTAATATTTGAAGTGTTAGGTTCAGGTAATTCATCAAATTCAGGGAACAACAGAAAATGAGAGAGTGAATCATCTTCCTCAGGGGAAATTCCATTCAGAACATTGTCAGAGACATTTGTTCCCCCTTGGTTGATAGATTCAGAGTTTGCCTCAGCTGTGAACACATCTTCATCGGCATTACATACCTGAGTCTGAACTGGTGTATGTTCAGATAGGCCAGCTTCAGTGTGTTGGCTTTCCTTTAGTGGAGAATTTTTATCCTGAGTCTCACCATCCTTGGCTTCTTTATCTGAGTCAGATTCACTCCATTCATAGAAAGTGATTGACTTCTTCCTCTCTGGCTCAAATAATGTTTTATCATTTTTCTTCAGGCTAAGTCTGGTGATTCTCTTGGTCAGATCTCCTGAGTAATCTTCCTGTTTCTTCTGAACACAAGTAGATTCATCAAAAATAACATGAGGTGTTTCTTCCACAATAAGAGTCCTACAGTTGTAAACTCTGAAGGCTTTACTGACTTCAGAATATCCTAAGAATATCCCTTCATCAGTTTTGCTATCAAAAGTTTTCAACTGATCTTTACCATTATTGTGTATGAAACACTTGCAACCAAACACACGAAAGAAAGAAACTAGAGGTTTCCTTTCATTCCACAGCTCATAAGGTGTTTTTCCTTGATTCTTTGTCAGCATGGATCATTACGAGAGAGTAGCATGCGGTGTTGATAAACCCATTTCAAAATCTCTTAGGAATATCGACTCAAAAATCATTGTTCTTGCAAGAAGAATCTTCTTTTAGAGTCCTATTTCTTCTTTCTGCGACACCATTCTGTTGTGGGGTCCTTGCAGCTGATGTTTCATGAGTTATTCCATTTGCTGCACAATAGTCAGATATAATATGGTTGATAAATTCAGTGCCTTTATCTGATCTGATTTTGACCACACTAAGGTTCTTTTTCGATCTTTGAGTCTTTTAATTTGAAGAGTTCGAGCGAAAGTTTTGTGGTGCGAGTCTCTTTTTTATTGAGTAAGAATATGACCCAAGTGTATCTAGAGTAGTCATCAACTACCACAAGTGTATATTTCATGCCATTGGTGCTCACAGGTGTTACTGGACCAAAGAGATCCAGATGCAACAATTGCAGTATTCTATCAGTAGACACTTCTACTTTGCTCCATATGCAAAGAATGATGCTCTGATTTGTTTTCCTTTCTGACAAGCATCACATATATGATCTTTACTGAACACTTCATTAGGTAATCCCCTCACAAGAGCTAATCTTGCAAGTTTGTTCAGGATTTTAAAGTTTAAGTGGTTCAGTCTTTTGTGCTACAACCAACTAGTATCAGTAGAACTTTTTGCAACCAGACATGTATCTTTAGTAGTTGATCTCCAATCAGCAAGATACACATTCCCTTTTCTAGTACCAGTCAGTAATATTTGTTGTGAAGCATTATCTTTCACATAACATAAGTTCTTTGAAAACTCAACATTGAATCCTTTATCACAGAATTGACTGATAGAAAGCAGGTTATGCTTTAAACCAGAAACATATGAAACACCATGGATATGAATGGATTCAACTTCAAGAGTTCCATACCCTTCAGTCTGTCCTTTGGAATTATCTCCAAAAGTAATCTGAGGGCCTTTTTGCTCAACATAGTTAGTGAGTAGATGTTTATATCCTGTCATGTGTCTTGAGCATCCACTGTCCAGATACCATGCAGCAGGAGTCAATTCATTTCCACTCATCAGGGCTATGTTGTCTTCTATCAGATCAGTGCCCTTTTCCTTCACCTGAAAAAACAAATCAGGCCTTAGGTACCCATTTGGTGTAGGGTCCTACCAGGTTAGCTGTACGTTTTGGAACTCAAATCTGCCTGATAACTCTAATTACTTTAGATTGGCTGATTTGTCTCCCATAAATATCTACATACAAATTCACCACCCTAGGTGCCTTGGCAGTACCCTGTGTATGAGTGTCAGCCTTAGCATGAACGTGAGCCTTAGAATTCTTCTTGGGTTCAGGCCTCTTGTTCTAATGCTTTGGCCTTGGTGCAGCTGGTCTCTGTCTCTGCTGACTTGGGTTCAGAAAACCTTTACCCTTAGGCAAGTGGGGTTTAGGTTGCCTGTACTAAAATTGAGGTCTTTCAGTATCCTGAGGACTTGGTCTTTTCAGTTGAGAATATCTCTGCTGAGTGTTTCTCTTCTGAAAATTCCTCTGATGGTTTAGTGCAGATCTCTTCAGGTTGGTATTCTTAGCCCGAGGCTTTGAAGTACTGGCCTAAAAATTTCCTACTGAGTGTTCAGGTTTTCTAGCCTTTTCTTGAGGTTTGGGTTTCGTTTCCTGAACCTTCAGTTTTCCTGAGACCATAGGTCCTTTACCCTTGTTTATAACACGGGGTTGTTCTTCAGTAAGAAGATTAGTACATGCCACCTGTTTAACAAAGACAGTCTTAGTGCTACTAGAAGAAGCATCATTCAAAAGACTTGTGAGGTTCCCCCTGGATTATATCCCAATCCAGCCTTTATAGTTGCAGGTCTTTGATAACTCTGAATTTCATCTATTACTTTAGATGCAGAATTCAATAGAGCTAACTTTCTCTGCACACTATCCTCACTTTTCTTTAGAGTTTCATGCTTCTCAGAGAGGTCATTGAATTTAGTCCTGATAAGCTGATTCTCCTCAGTGGATTTCTCTAATTTTCCTTTCAGGGTCTCTATCACTTTCTCTTTTTCTGAGAGTTGTACTTTTAGAACATCTAGTTCATCAGTAGCTCCCATTAATTGAGAATTGATTTCAACAGTATTAGAGTCTTTCCACCTTAGATTTTCAGCAGTCAGTTCCTTATTCTGCTCTTGAGTTTCTATGACCAGTTCTTGTAACACAGAATAGTCTTTCATAAGATTCTCAAAAGAATCCATCAGATCAAATTTACTGGTTATAGATGAACTTGATAACTCAGGTGCTTATGTAGGAGCAACAACAGAGATAGAAGAATTTACCTCCTCCATAGCAACAAGGCAGATGTCATCACTGTCACTATCTGAGAATATCTCTTCTGAAGAACTAGATCCTTCTTCAGATTGTTCTTCTTCTTCAGCAATCATAGCTTTCTTACTAGATATCTTTCTGTCTCTCTTGGCTTATCTCTCCTTTCTTTCTTTGGCACTCAGCTCAGGACAATCATACTGGAAGTGACCTTTCTTCTGGCAATTATAGCATCTGTTGGCATCATCATCCTGATCACTTTCCTCCTTGGTTTTGAAGTCCTTCTTTCTGGATAAGGATCCTTCAGTTTTGTGCTCCTTCCTTTTCTCAGTGAATCTACCCCCAGCTTCTGAGTTATTCCTGTTCCTGTACCTGTTGTTCTTATAGTATTTATTGTATTTTTCATATCTGCTATTGAGTCTTTCAAACCTCCTTGCCAACAGTACTAGCTTATCCTCTTGCTCATCCTGATTTTTGGCAAGTGAGTTATCAGACTCTTTAGCTTTACAGGATTTCTCTTTGGCTTTGAAAGCCACATTCTTGCTAGATGAAGATTCATCTTGGCTATCAGATTTCTTAGTTTTCTTTTCAATCACAAATTCATAAGCTTTCAGTTCAGAGAAAACTTGCTAGTATGGCATAGAATCAATATTCTTGGTGTTTTCAATCACCACAGCATGTATATCCCATTTCTTAGACATCCTCTAAGAATTTTTAGTGCCACTTCTCTTTGTGGGTATGTTTTCCCAAGAGCATTCAGATCATTCATAATACTAGTGAATCTGACTTCCAGTTTATCAATGGATTCACCATCTTCCATTTCAAATCTATCAAACTTTCCAATGGCAACAAAAAGTTTGTTCTCTTTAATATGATATGTGCCTTGACACATGATAGCAAGTGTGTCCCATATTTCTTTGGCAGTTTCACAGTGAGAAATCATCCCCATAACACCATCATCAATAGTGCTATATAGAGTATCTTTAGCAATGTAGTCCAAATTGACTAACTTTCTCTCATCAGGAGTAAGTTGGTCATCAGGTTTAGGAAATTGATCTCTGGGGTCATTCCTCTCATCATCAGTAATTATGGGATTCACAACAGTGTATTTGAATGGTCCTTGAGAAACCACTCTCCACATTCTTTCATGTTTGGAATACAGATGTGCCTACATTCTCAATCTCCATAGGTCATAGCTCTCAACAGAGAACATAGGAAGTTTCTTAGAAGGCATGATGAATGAGCCTTGTAAGATATAAACAGTAAGATCTATTCAGTAAACCACCAAAGTCTTTCAGCAAATAGACTATGGCTACCAAAGCAAGTGGTCAAAATGAACCACTGCTCTGATACCACTTGTTGGTCCCGGTGGAAACGAGTCTTACACGTGTATGGGGGGGGAATACACGTGTTTAGTGATTTTTAAAACTTTTCTTTACTGTGATCAGAAAGGTCAGGATGTCCTGAGAATTTTGCCCTGAGAAACACAAATCGCCCTGAGTCAAAGTCTACTGAGACAGTAATCCTGAGCAGCTTTCTTAAGCTTCAGATTAGCCCAACTGATCCTGAGTTTTATCAGAGATCCTAAGAAGATTGGATCAGATAATTATCTTATTGAATACTCAGATAGAGTAGATTCAGTTCGGTAACTATCTGTTCTAGCTAATCAAGAGTGCGAAATGTGTTGGCCCTAAGTTTATACTCGTTTTATCTTGCTGAAAATCTCTTCCTTAGTCAAAAACAAAGGGTTAAGGTCAGATCAAGTTCTATGCAAGTTCGATTGGATTGTTTCCAACCCAATATCAAGAAAACAAGATGCGCTTTTCGGTGAAAATATACAATGAGATAGAATGCAAAGATGTAAAGCAAATAACACAACAATTTATAGTGGTTCAGAGGCAAAGCTCCTACGTCCACTCTCTCTGATCTTCAGAGAAATTCCTTAACACACTATCACCTAAAGATTTCAGGTTGAACACAACAACTTACTAACTTTTCTACTTGAGTTTTTTAGGGTCGACTCTATCGACCTTACTAACTCAACACACACAAAAACTTTTCATTTGTTTTTGAAATAGCTTACTCACTTCTTCTCTAGAGCTTTCTGGCTGACTCAGTTGCAGCTTACTCACTCTTTACAACTCTTTCTCACCAACAATCACACACAATCTCAAACTACCTAATAAAAGGGTTTGGGTTGGGTTGGTTTTCAACTAGGGTGAGATATCCTTTGACAATAAGTACAAATGCAAAGGTTAGGATATATCTACTAAGCTTTGGATATATATCAAATCTAGGCTTAGTGAATGAGCTCTCTTCAATGTGAAACACTTGGGAAATCTTAGTGAATGTACAACGACCTGATTATTCAGGCTGACTAGCCACAATGGGTAGCCAATGCAGTCTTGGTGAAGAAATCGAATGGCACCTAGCAACTTTGTATCGACTTCACCGACCTCAATGAGGCATGCCCAAAGGACCTCTTTCATATGCCACACATCGACCACTTGATAGACAACACAACGGGTCATGAGATTATGTCATTCATAGATGCCTTTGCAGGCTATCACCATATAGCAATACACGAAGCAGATCGATATCATACTTCATTCCTAACAGAGAAAATCTCTACTGCTGAAAAAGAATGCCTTTCGGCCTGAAGAATGCAGGGGCAACTTATTAGAGGTTAGTTAACCACATGTTTGCGGATCAAATCGGTAAATCTGTAGAAGTGTATGTGGACGACATAGTCGGCAAAAGTTTGAAAAAGGAAGACCACCTCGCCCACCTTGCACAAACTTTTGAAATCCTGAGGAAGTTCAACATGAGGCTCAACCCCAAAAAATGCAATTTTGGGGTAGAGTCGGGAAAATTCCTGGGAGACCTGGTCAGCAAGGGGGGGATAGAGGTGAATCCAGAAAAAATTAAGGCTATTCTGGACATGGGAGCCCCAAGAAATGTGAATGAGGTCTAGAAACTCTCAGGTTGCTTAGCTGCTCTGAACAAGTTTATCTCTCAAATGGAGGATAAATGCAAACCACTGTTCGACACAATTCGAAAGAAGTTGAAATTTCAGTGCAGGAAGCTCTCGATAAGATCAAAGCTTATCTGGCAGACGTAAGCATCCTACCAAAACCTATTCCGGGGGAAAAACGGTTCTTATATCTAGCGGCTTCAGAAACCGTGTTAAGCGCAGTACTTGTCCCGGCAGAAGGTCAGATTCATTTTCCAATTTACTTCGTTAGCCAAACATTGAATGAAACTGAGCAACGGTATCCACTTCTGGAAAAGCTGGCATACGCTTTGGTCATGAGTGTCAGGAAATTAAGGTCGTATTTCTTCGACCAACAGATTGAGGTACTCAATTCCTTATCTCTAAGGAATGTACTAGGTCATCTTGATACCACAGGTCGATGCCTAAAATGGGCCATTGAGGTCGGACAATACGGGATAACGTACGCACCACGCCCAGCAATCAAAGCACAAGCATTGGCCGACTTCATGGTCGAACTAACCTTCTCGTCAGAAGCTAGCAGCTCGTCTGGACCGACATGGCAATTGTTCGTAGATGGCTCAGCGACCTCTCACAAATCAGGTGCAGGGGTAGTCCTGGTCATTCCGGAGGGCACTTCTTTCAGAATGCCATAACTTTCGATTTCCCAACAACAAACAACGAGGCCGAATATGAGGCACTCATCAGTGGCCTGGAGATGTCCGCGGCAATGGGTATCATGAGACTCCAGGTACACACGGACTCTCCACTCGTAGCTTATCAAGTCTCGGGGAATATGAAGCTCGAGATGATAAAATGGCGACTTACCAAGAAGTTGTGAAGAAACTATGTCAAAAATTCGAGCAGGTGCATGTGAAACTAATACCGCAATATCTGAATTCATAAGCCGATGCTTTAGCATGATTAGCGACTTCAGAGGGGCCAACAGAGATTAAGGATGTCACCATCACAAGACTCTCCCACCCCTCCAGTATTAACACACTGGTTGCATCCCCATATATCCCAACACCTGAAGAAAGGTTGATGGAGTATTTGAAGAGTGGCGATTTGCCAAAAGACAGTGTAAAAGCTCACCAATTACAGTTGAGAGCCACAAGATATACTCTCATCAATGACGACTTATATAAACGAGGCTTCAGCACACCACTTCTCAAATGTATCACATCAGAACAGGGGCAAGTCATCCTAAGGGAGATACACGAAGGTGTGTGAAGAAACCACGTTGGGGGACAATCATTGGCTCACAAAACTACAAGACAAGGCTACTTTTGGCCGACATTAAGGGCGCTTGCTATCATATTCGCCCGAAGGTGTCACAGATGTCAAATTTTTGCACCAACAATTAAGGTCACTCCAGAAGAGCTTACCAACATCCTCAGTCCATGGCCCTTTGTGAAGTGGGGGATAGATATCATTGGGCCACTCCCAACGACCCCGGGCTCGGTCAAGTATGCCCTAATCGCCGTGGATTACTTCATAAAATGGACCGAGGCAGAGGCTCTGGCAACCATATACCCAGATCATGTCATCAGATTCATATGGCGAAACATCATCTGCAGATTCGCCTACCCTAGACTATCATATATGATAATGGGAAGCAGTTTGATGGACTCAAAATCGACATTTTTTTCCAAAAGTGGAAAATCACTAAGCTCTTTCCACTCCGTACCACCCCCAATCAAACAGACAGGTCGAAGCTGTTAACAAGATTATCAAGTACACCTTGAAGACGAAGATTGAGGGGGGTAAAGGAAAATGGGCCAGCGAGCTGTCGGATGTCTTATGGTCATATAGAACGACTTGTCAAAATTCAACTGGGGAGACTCCTTACTCCTAGCTTTCAGAACCGGGGCGGTCTTACCTTTAGAGGTCAACTTCCCAAGCCACCGGACATCACAAGTCGCGATCGACCATAACGACGAAGGCTCTGGCCAGAAATCTAGATCTACTTGAAGAAAAAAGACTAGAGGTCAATATGAGAAGCACGAGATACAAACATCAATCGGAGAAGTACTACAATTCTAAAGTACGACTTAGAAAATTCAAAGAAGGAGACATGGTATTAAAGAAAGTGCTCGGTGTACCGAAAGGGACTTTTGGCTCGAATTGGGAAGGTTCATTCAGGGTATCAAGAATCCTACCAAATGGAGCCTACGAGCTCGAAAGTCCAGATGGCACAAAGGCTCAATACCCATGGAATGTGGCTCACCTAAAGAAGTATTATCAATAGGTCAGAAGTCGCATCTTTGTACTAATTCAGCCAAGTCAAATAAAATGTTATATTTTCTTTTCAAAATTCCTGTGTTTAAACTCAGGGAGGTCGCATGAGTTAACATCGACCTCCCAAAGTACGACTTTCGACATACTGGCAGCGAGATCGCCACCCTAAGTGGTGCGGTCCTCCCCCGACTTTGTAAGATGACTAAGTAAAGTTCATTAATAAGCCGCATACAAGTAAGACAGCAAGAACAAGTTCAATTATATTACAAAGACAATAAGACGATAAGAAGGAATGCAATTTTAAAGTCGCATAAGGAAATCAAGCCAGCACAATAAAGGAATGGAAAAGAAACAATTTCATTAATGTCAAAATGGCCCGAAGACCGGTACATGAGAAAGCCCGAAGGCCAATTACATCAAGCGGGCTAAAGCCAACATAAATCAAAGATTACACCAGGTTACAAATCATTATGCACTACCAACAATTTGCTATTGCTCGACTCTCTTACAACTTCCAGATACATCCCGACTTCAAAAGATACCAGCCCCTCAAACTCAACAGCAACACCGACATCATCATCAAGACCATCATCTCCATTTGCTGATCAAAAGTATTGTTAGGGATGAGGTTCATGTTGCTGAATAACATTGAGCATGGCTTCATAGGCCGCTCTTGTCTCCTTAGTCTTGGGCTGGTAAACACATTCTTCAGAGGCCGGGAATGGCCTCCTCTCCCGTTGGGTCCACACCTGACCTCCGGCTAATGCCTGGCCTCACCAGTCTGTGTCTCGAGAACCACATCAGTAGTTCCCGGCTGCATCTCATCCAGGTCGGGGGTGGAAAGCACAATCCGGCTATGATTGGGGAAGAAGGATAAGTTAATACCCAAATCTTCCAAATCTTTAATCTCCAGCAGGATATCGGAGTCAAGAGGATTGTCACGGACATATTCAGCCAGCTCCTCGATCACGCCAGAGAGGTCACCAGTCAGATTCATCCAGCGAAAGGCTTGAATGGCCCCCGCAACCGCCATGAAATAGGCATAGTTGGCGTTCATCTCCTCGACCAGCTTGAACTGTACCTCCTTGGTGGCCAGCTTCTCCTCGACCTCCACAACCTTAGATGCCAGTTCCCCCTCAACCCAAGCAACAGTTGCCCGGGATTTGGCCTTCTCTGCCTTGAGCTGGTCCTCTGTGGCTTTCAGTCGGCCCTCAAACTCAGAAGTTTTCTGGGTTAGTTGGGAGTTGGAGACCTCCAGCTTCTTTTGAATGTTTGCGGTGGCAAGTATGGATTTGGCTTACTCGCCAACCGTCCGATGAGAATCCTCCAGCTTCTTGAGCACGCCCTCTCCAGGTATAAGGTCATCTTTTGGAAATGGACCAAGGCCGCATACAGGTTGCCCATGACTTTCTGACATGATCCTCTTTCATCCAGCACCGGGGAATGTGCCTAATGGCCCTGGTCAAGTAGCTCGGCCAGTCATCAGGAATCCCTTCCAAAAAGATCCCACTCGACCTCAAGAAGCTCAGCACTTCGGGGGAGAACTTGGCCGGCGTGAACTCTGGGCTGCAAATAGAATTCAAGTCGTTAGAAAAAGACGACGAAAGACAGAATCGAGAAAATTCAAATTCAAGTAAAAGACTCACTTCTTTCACCTAATCCTCGTCCCAAACCATCCAGGAGTCTTCTTCCAATCGACGACCTCCAGTAGGGGCAGGTGTTGGTGGTGAGGCTACACGGGATGGAGACCTACGACGTCCCCGGTTTATCTCAGACTAGAAAGTACCAGTCTCCCCCCTCACCATCTTCTGAGGATGCTCGGTAGCTGGCGGAGCAAACTATGAAGTTTTCTTCTTTCCCTTATCAGCAGTGGAAGGGCCAGTGTGAGACGGTGCGGGGGGAGGGGTGCTTGTATTCGACACTTGCCTCATCGTGCCGAGTACAAACTTCTTCCGAGAGGCCATCACAGAAGTTGATGGTTGGCGTCGGTAAACTAGAAAGTTGGGAACTGCCACAAAACAAGATTTGTAAGTCCTAAATCTCAATCGCTATCGACGAAAATGATGGCGAGGGAACTTACAGGAAATGTTGAGATGGCGGGGATATGTGTACAATCTGGCACAAAGTCGCTCGAGCTCGGAGTTTAAAGAATTGACATCTTGATGACTTGGAGGAGTGTCTCTAACCAGCTTCAAAGCCTCGGTGAAGTCCCAATACAGGTCAGATGGTCGGGGCAAGAACACTGCAAAATAAGAGGAGAATTAGATCAGTACCAACTTCAAGCTCAAAGATAAAGAACTTACCATGTTCAGTTCAGATTGCATAATCCGTTGGGACATGTATAGCTAATGGGTTGGCAGGATCTACAGACTCCCACGCCCCTCCGACGAACCACCACCTTTGCGAAGTCACAAGGCATTATAACCACCCTCCTGAGCCACAAGATGCAACATATACGAAAGCTCGCCTGGCCGGGCATTTGATATAATCCGGCCTGCCCCAGCACAGTCATGGTGGAGATAATGTAACTCTACCCATTCAGCGTGATCTGCATGAGGCTCTGATTCCAGGCCGCGAACAAATGAGAAATGGTTGGGTGCAGCAAAAACCGGATCCCGACCTCCATAGAGTGTTCGTTCACTGCTACCATCCGCGACGATGGTTGGTCGGCACTTTTGTTAGACGCAGCAAAGTCCGACTCGACCGACTTCTGTAACTCACGCTCAGGTCGCTTATAGGGGCCCTGTTCTGTATAGACCCCATAATCAAAGACCCACTCATAAGCCCCAATGTCATGGGCCGGGTCAGAGGGCCCCACAGCCTCCTCTATCTCCAGCCGAAAGGTACGGATGGGACTAACATTCACCGGAGGAAGATATGTCAGTTCCTCCAGAAAGGTTTCGTTAATCTCCTCATCATTGCCAAAGATCCTCCGACATTACCACCACGCAGCGTTCATGAGGATGCCATTCTGCGAACTTTCCCCCCATGATACCGGTGGTGGAAGATGATCCACGGCGGCGATGGCGTTGAGATAGGAAAACCTCGTCCTCGGAGGAAGACGACAACACCATTGGTTGAGAGACGACGGGAGTCGTGGGAGGATTGGTAGCCATTGGAATAAAATTTGAAAAGGATTGAAGGGTTTACCTGAAGATACTCTCACCAAAAAAACTCTTGCAGAAAATTTTGTATACTCTGAGACTAAATGAATAAGGGTTTATGCCACAAAACCCTCGTATATTTATAGGCGAGGGGGAGGGCCAAAATGCAATTAAACCAAATGTCGGGCCCATCCCGACAATAAACGTATGGGAATCATACGTTGTTCTCACCGCAACTTCCCATTGGAAAGATTTGCGGTGCCCCACGTCATCAACCTTGTCAACCGGTCAAGTCAATTAGCAAAATTGAGGGCAGTCTGTCACGCTAATTCATATAATCGAGGCAACTTTTAGCCTGCTCGAGGATGATGACACACCCAGAATGAGTCCCTAGGTCAAGAGGTCACTAGCCGGAAGAATAATAATCAAGTCAAGGCCCAAAAGAGAAGCTCGAGATCCCGACTTGAGGGGTAATTGTTGTGACATGGATAAACCCGACCTATGGACAAGTCGTTAAGCTGTCAAGTCACCCGTCGGCAACCAGATGAAGCGGCTTGGGGGCAAGACCTCAGAAACCAGAAGTCTAAAGATCATATGTCCTCAAGGTCAGATGATCAAAAGACCAGATCAGAGACCATATAGTTACTGCTCTACCATGCACAAGTACGACTTGCTCAGAAGTTGTAGATACGACAGGTTGTGGTCAGCGACCAAGAAAGGTGATTTGAAACAAGAACTCCGCAAGCCGAAAGTCGTGAGGTCGTTGATTCTTTCAGTTAAGATAAACGCCCGACAAGCCGCAAGATCCGCCCTTGAAGTTCGGTCCGTAAATGGTGCGCATTAACTACATCGACCATTGACCCGACAAGGCGGAATACTCAGCCAGCAGGATTGAAGCCTAATTTACTATATTTCCTTATGTAATTTCCCGCCCATGAGGCAGGAATCCTTGTATAAATAGGCCACCTTGGCCTCACTAGAAAGAGGTTGGCATATCTTAGCATTCTAGGCATAACCTATAGTGAAATACTCCTGGCTTGGCTGCCCCCAGACGTAGTCTTATTCATAGACAAAATGGGTCGCCAAATTCAGCGTCTTTACTTGCTTTGATCGTCTAAACTATAACTTTATCTATTATTTATTGTTTGTTGGCCGGAATCGTAAACCGGGTACAACAAGGAAGTAGTAGGCCCTAGTTGTTTATACTCGTTTTAATGTGCTGAAAAAAAAAATTTCTTTAATGCATAAAGTTGTGGTTAAGGTTGTGCTCAATTAAAAAAAGTGTTTGGAGAGTTGTCTCATTAAACTATTTTTCAAAACAATGCCTTGAATGCTTTTTTGAAATCAACGCAATGATAAACACTATGCAACACATAAGGAGTAAATACACAACTTTCTATAGTGGTTCAAATTATCTAACACCTACATCCACTTTTTAAATTTAACAGGGAAATTCCTCAATCCATTTGAAATTCCTTGTTTTTATGGTTCCAAGGTGTATTGAACAAAATCAACCTTCTTGAGTCCTAGTACTCAAACTACAGCACCAAATTTATTACTGAAACAACTCTCCAGCTTACTTGCTTTCTCCCAGACAAACACTAATTTCTATCTCTCAAACTATGATTTAGAGTTTAGTTTGGGGTTTCTTTCCAATTAACTAAGATATCCTTTACAATGAGTACAAGTAAAGGTTAGGATATCGCTCTAAGCTTTGAAGATATATCAATATACAATTAGAAAATAAAGAAAAGATCTCTCTCCAATTTTGAAACACTTAGAAAATTCTTGTGGTTTTGAGTGCTTCATTGAGTGTTAAGAATAAGCTTGAGTTTTTTAGATTTCGTGATTTCATGTAACCTTGTTTGGGTCTAAGGTCTTTTGTATTTATAGAGGTTTCAAATAATTATTCATTGGAGAGATAGCTCTTCAAGATCTCTATTATTGTGAGGTGAAAATGACTCCATTGTAGCTTCAGATAGCCCTTAACATGTACTCCCTCCGTCCACCAATCTTATGCACACATGTCTTATTCGTCCGTCCACCAATCTTATGCACACTCTATTTTTGGCAAAATTTACTTTATCTTTATCCCTCAACCATCACTTAATTACTTCAAATGTCATTGTACTTTACTCACAAACAATCACTTTATCTATAAATGGACCCCACAATACCCTATAATACTCTTACTTTATCTACTTTTTTCTTAAAATATGTGTCAAAAGCATCAGGCATAAGATTGGTGGATGGAGGGAGTATTATTTAAGGTACATTAAATGTAAGTTTTCACCTCTAGCATATTGTTATGTAGCAGGTTTACTTTTTCAGGACCTATCATTTTCAGGCTCAGTGTGTTGTCTCCTTCTCATTAATCGAGTTGTAAGGTTGTAGGGGCATTCCAACAGCTATTAAAGACACCTTCACTGAGGGCAACTAATCTTAGTTAAATCAAACTTGAGACTTCAATTCCGATATTCTTCTTGTCTGCATTTAATCTCAATGTCATTTATTGTCATATATAATGCTTTAGGACTTATGACTTAAGTCTTCTTGTCTTTAAGCGACTTATTTTTTATTGTTAGACAACTTTGATGAACAACAAGGTCATACTTGCTGATTTTTCAAGTAGACTTCTTCAAGTCTTATGTCTTCAGGCTAAGTCTATTCTCTTTAGATAAATTGAACTTCATTGCTTCAGGTTAGTTTTCCAAGACTTGTTATCAATTGAGCCCTCCTCAATATGAGATTTTCCTTTAGTTGTCTTGTCCATTGTTTAGTCTTTAGAAGTTATTACTAAGACAACTGTCATGAACTATTTCGCCAGCTTTCTATAAAAGTGCTTGATCAACTAGCCTGATAAAACAACCCGATCTTATACTATCAAGATAGTTTGATATTCATCAACTTACGAGTTTTGGTATATAATCAAAATCTTATTCATTTCATACCCCAACAATTTTCCATTTTTTAATGATGTCAAAATCTTTCTTATTGCAACAGATCTTATACTAAGCTTTACAACATAAGATTGGTTAGCACATATAATGCTCCTCTCTAGGTCTCAGCTTCGAAACTCCTAAGGTGCGATCAATTCTTGAGATGAGTCAATCCATACAGAGCTTTCCTCTGGCTTGAAGTGGGAGCCACACTAGTGGATGGTGGGTTCTGATCCCCCAGATTAGCAGGTTCTTGGGTCGGACGCTAAGTTATAAAAAAAAACATAAATTTCAAAATAGATAATGAGATATTATCTTTTAGGTCAAAACATCAGTAGATTTTTCATTGATAGGAGTTTGAGTACTGGATACAAAGATTATCCTAATCTATTGGAATTTCAAAAGAATTACATCAGAAAGATTTAAGGCTTCCTTTATCTTCACATCTTCAGGAATACTCCCAGTCAGTCCTTCTTGTTGTAGATTCACAACATAGTCTTTCAAGATAATGGCCTCATTCACCATTCAATTATTATACAATAGAAGAGGGTATTTAATTGGTCTTGGAGCCTTCAGTACATAGTCTCTGCTCTCAAATATTTGAGTTCATCTTATTAATTCCACCTAATAGTAATTACAGATGAATTGTAAGAACATTTCATCTAGATTGCCATTTCCCGTTGCTTGTACAACATAGTAGATGTAAGAGAACTCCCTTTTTGCTTCCTCCAATTTTTTCATTCAGTTCAATTGGCATCCACAAATCTATGTGTGCCATTTGGTTCTCATTTGTTGTGTTCTAGGGATAGACTTCTTACTACTCTTTCTCCTTAACTGAATTCTCTAATAGACACTCCTATATTTCTTAGAATCTTGATTGAAGTCATAATCATCATGCCTCTTCTTTCTCTTGATCTCAGCCGATTTATTTAACCTTTCTTTCCACCTCAAGTTACCCCTTGCTTCTTCCACATTATAAGACCCAAAACCTCCAGTGAACAACACATTTGTCTTTACATCTTCAAGTGGTTTCTGGATCAAGGGAGCACCTTCAAACACTGACTTTCTTGAGATTGGAGTTTGAATTAAAGGAAACGTGTCCTCTTTCTTCAAATTCACATATTAATTTTCTTGGCTTAAGTTTGTCTTCTTTCTTCACTGGCTCAGCAGACTTGACTTTCTATGTAGAAATCTTGGCTATAGCAGTTCTCTTCATTTTCTGTGTAGGCTCAGCAAGTTTCAAAGCTATAAACTTTATTTAAGATGCTTTGACTTTAGGATCATTGGCTTCAACAGTCTTGCTCGACTTTTTCTTATGCATTATTTCTTCCCTCTCAACAATTACTTGAGTATTTGGTTTAGCAGCTATTACTTCTAAGATCTTCTCTTTTCCTTTCCGATTTTCACCAACTGTCCTCCAACTTTTTGGATAAGCTACAGAGCCTTTAACAATTTGAGCTCTAGGATATTTCTTCTTTTCCTTTTTCCCCCTTTTTGGCATCATTGCAGCAGATTCTTAAAGTTTGGCAAGAGCATGACTTAGCTCAAACTTTGACCCATAGATCTATATTCAGATTCAATGTGAATCTGCTCCATCCAATCTTCACAACAAATCTCCCATGTTGTTGAAATGTTTACCTAATGGAGCAAGCTTCTCAGATATAACAGTCAATACAATGCTTGTATCATTTGTGTACCATATACCAAGATTTGTTATTCTAGCAACATATTTGATAATCCTCTTCATAACATTCATGTGTGATTCATTTGGATTAGCTTCGTACCTAGCACAAACACAAACACAAACACTATACATAATGTCAGGTCTTCTAGAGGTAAGATAGAGAAGACTACCTATCATGGATCGGTACAGTGTGTGATCAACATCTTGACCAGCGTTGTCTTTGCTCAATTTCTTAGATGATCCCACAGGTGTTTTCATATGCTCCGAATTTTCAAAACCAAATCTCTTCACCAGGTTCCTTGCATATTTGCTTTGGCAAATGAAAATTCCATCATCATTTTGCTTGATCTACAGACCTAAAAAATAATTCAAGTCTCCAACCATGCTCATCTCAAAAGTTGATGACATTGCCTCAACAAATTCATTCAGCATTTTGTTTGATGTTGCACCAAATATTATGTCACCAACATAAATCTATGCAATCATCAACTCTTCATTAACCTGTTTAATGAATAAGGTCATGTCTGCTTCACCTCTAACAAAACCAAACTACAAAAGAAAGTAAGTTACCTGCCATACCAAGCTCTAGTAGCTTGTTTCAAACCGTACAATGCTTTCTTAGGCTTATATACATGATCAGGATAGTGAGGATCTTTAAATCCTAAGGGTTGTTCAACATATGCTTCTTCAACAAGTATATCATTAAAAAATGCAGCCTTTACATCCATTTGATGCAATTTGATATTGATAAAACATGCAATAGCTAACAATAATCTAATAGACTCAATCCTAGCTACGGGTGCAAATGTTTCAACAAAATCAATACACTCAACTTGTGTGTATCCTTGGGCAACCAATCTAGCCTTATTTCTTATTATGTTTCTAGATTCATCAGTTTTGTTCGTAAAAATCCACTTGGTTTCACTAACATTAATGTTGTCAGGTATTGGTACTAGTGTCCAAACATCATTCCTCTCAAACTAATCATGTTTTTCATGCATAGCATTAATCCAATTTTCATCAGTTAAGGCTTCTTTCACACTTTCAGGCTCAATTGTGGAAGGGTAACATTCAAAATTTACCTTGTTGCATATGGAAGACATACACATAGATCTCACAACATCTTTTGAGCTTACCCTTCTTCTGGTTTGTACTCCAATAGAAGAATCACCAATGATTTGGTTTGAATGATGGATTTTCATTATTCTGGAAGTAGGTGTTTTGTCATGAGTATATTGAGTGGTATTTTCTGAACCTTCTGTTTTTTAATTTTCAGATAATGTTGTCCCAGATGCCGTGACATTAGGCGTAACATCCTTTGAATTTTCAAAATTTTCAGTTCCATCAGAAATCTCAATATGCCCAGACACATCTTCTTCAGTACTTTTCCCTGCTATGTTAGCTAAATCATCAAAAACAACATTCACATATTCTTGAACAGTGTTTAACTGCAGGTTGAAAATTCTATAGGCTTTACTATTTCTAGAATAACCTAAGAAAAAACCTTTGTCACTTTTAAAGTCAAACTTATGAAGTTGATCTCTATCATTTAGAATGTAGCAAACACAACTAGACACATGAAAATATTTCATATTTTGTTTCTTATTGTTCAAAATCTCATATGCAGTTTTCGTACTATCATTCCTCATAAAAACTCTGTTAATAATATGACACACATTGTTTAATGCATCAGCACAAAACCTTTTAGAAATATGTTTACCTTGTAATATTACCCTAGCCATTTCTTGTAGAGTTTTATTCTTCCTTTCAGTTATTCCATTTTGTTGTGGAGTTTTAGGAGATGAAAATTCCTACATTATACCCTTCTTTTCACAGAAATGAGAAAATAAACTATTTTAAAATTCCCTAGTATGATCTACTCTAATTCTACTAACTTTCAAGTTGTACACAGTTTTAAACCTCTTATACAAAACTTTGAAAGCAGCAAAAGTTTCAGATTTTTCTCTTAAAAACTCAATCCAGGTATATCTAGAGAAATCATCTACCAACCAATGAATACCTTTTACCTCCAAGACTTTATGTGTCTGTAGACCCATAAGATCCACATGCAGTAGCTTAAAACACCGTGTTGTCGAGCAATGTGACAACAACTTGTGTGACACTCGGATCTGTTGACCTTTTTGGCATGAACCACAAATTGTAGTCTATTGCATTGTCAACTTTGGTAATCCTTTTACAACTCCTACTCTCACAATTTTATGGATACTCCTATAGTTCACATGTCCAAGTTTTTGATGCCACAAAACATTCTCATAATTTTTGGCAAGATTGCAAACATTGTTAGTTCCAATAAGATAACAATTATCAATTGACTTATTACCAGTCATAAGACATTCATTTTCTTTATTCAGAACATAACAAAAGTTCTTATCAAACTTCACATGCAAATTGTCATCACATAGTTGATTTATACTTATAAAATTTGCAAGAAGACCTTCAACATGCAAGACATTAAACAACTTAGGAAAACCATCAACATTTAGAGTTCTTTTTCAACAATTTTTCCTTTGAAAACACCACCATAAGTGATATTTCCACCATCAAATTTTTCATAATTACACGGAAAATTCACTTGACCAGTCATGTGCCTTGAACAATCATTGTCAAAATACATGCTTTCAGAGATGTATACACAACATTACAAGATACTTTTTGTTTTCTGGCCCAAGCAGTTTTAGCAAAATGTGACTTAGAATGTGACACTTTTGTATGCAACACCTTCATAGATTTCATAGCACTTTTCAACTTTGTTGGGGTTATATGTGAAAGTATGCTTTTACTTTGTATAACAGACTGAATTTATCACTTATATACTGAGAATAAATCTTATTATCACTATTGCTTTAAATATGAATGAATGTTATTTATTTATTGCAAACCATTCAATATTAGTACATATTGCATTGTAGTTAATGTGGTGATACCCGATCACAGAAGATCACATTATCAGTTCCTTGTAAATAAGTACATCTTCACAACCTAGATGGAATTCAACACTCCATTGGTAGAGGTTGAAGTGTAAATCTCAGATTGCCTTATCTTGACCAAGAGATTACACTAGAGCATTGTGATGCGCTAAAGCGGACCTACAGAGAGGATAAATTCTTCCGTACTGATTTAAGGGATGGAGCATTAAACCTCAGTGGTTGTTGATTTCTTAATCTCTGTCACTTAAATAAGATTATGTGTGATTAATATTTATTGCTTTGATCTATGTTGGGTTTAGAATCAGAGAGTGATTCTATACTTTATATTTTACTCAATATTATTAATTACATGACAATTGCTAAGATTTAATATAGAGAAATGTGTGCAAGGAAAGTCTTGTTTGATTTGTCCCCTTGGGGGGCTCAGAAGTTTTATCATACCAAATCTTGCAAGTGGAATTTATTTTCGGTATGGATAATAATGTTGAGTGGTCTTTACTCCAAGGAAAAGATATTAATTAATATAAAGTTTTTCAGTGGCTTAATTAATTAATGAACTAAATAATCTTAAACACGGAAAATAATAATCGAGAGTCATATTATCGTAATATGGTTTAAGATGGATAGTGCAATATTAATTTTATAGTGGAATAAATTAATATTAATGGGTTGAATAATATTGTGGCTCAATATTGGAATTCAGAGCCCATTGGGATGTCCAATCTTAATTCTCCTAAAGGCCCTCAAGTAGCCCAAATATAAATCCATTAATGAAAAGGTGATTAAAATAAAAGAAATAATTATTGCTCTAATATTCCTAATTATTTTTTAAAATTATGAATAAAAGAAAGAAAAGATTTTATGGAAGAAAAGTATTCTGGGAATACAAGATTATCTCATAAATTCAAGAATCTTTGACTTTGACTTTTATTCCCTAATTTTTCGAAAATAATGATATTATAAAGAAAAAGATTTTTGTGGAAAATTATTTATGGGAAAGAGAATATATTGGATATATTCAAGATTTCTTCCTGCACAAGAATTAAAGATCTTCTCATATCTATTTTCTAGCCCAAAAAATATGACACCTTCATCTTATAAATAGGGTATGATTTTTTCATCCCCAACACAATTCCAGTGTTGAAAAAATTAGAAATCCAGAAAGGTAGTACAATATATTTTTTTTCTTTTTCCTTTGTTTAAATTGTTCATGTATATCTTCCACCGCATAACGAGCAAGGATTTGGGATATACTTGAGAAGGCATTTGGGTTGATCCATCGTCTCAATGGTTGTCTCTTCAAGGGTAAGAATCTTGTAAACCCCTAGATTTCGCATGTTAGGATTTTACGTGAATTATTTGCACAAATGTATGTTGTTGGTAATTGTTATTTGAATTAATAGAATTAATTCATGCTAGTAATAATTGTTTATTTAAATTGCACCTAGAATAGATCCGGGAAAAACTTTCCCCAAAAACTGGTATCAGAGTCTCGGTTTCGAGCTCTGTGATTTAAATTATAATTTAAATTGTTGTTCATTAAATTTGCAATTGGATAGTAGAATTGATAGATCTCTTTTGCATGTATTCAATTGTCATGGCTATTTAATGTGTTATTTTATATCATGCGTATGCATGTTTATTTTTAATTCGACTCGTTCGAATTCATTTTTCTCGTGAGAAAATCCACGAGTAGATTAGGCTATTTGATTTGTTCAATGTAATAGACTAGTCTAGGTCATATGTTTATTTATTTTTCCGTTAAATAAATTGTAACCGGATCGAAAACAAAGACGAGGAATTGAAGACGGATCCAAAACTGGGTGTGGGCGGTGTGTGTCTCGCTAAATGTGACAAGGGAGGCACGCGTGCGATGCGGACACCGCTGGACACACGCGGGTACGGGCGTGGTGAGGCTGATATGCGCGGGGGCTGAAGGTCCCAGGCGCGCGCGAGATCGAGCGGAAGGCAAGCGAGCGCACGCGGGTATGCGGGCAGGCGTGCGCGAACGGATGCAGCTACGGGCGGGCATGCACGGATCCGCCCAGACGATGCGGATGGGCGACGCATGAGCGGGTGACACGGCGGGGCGAGATGCAGGCGCGCATCCTGCCCACGACCTAGTCGGACATCGGGCGCTGTGCGCGCGTGAATGGGCGGCCGATGGGCTGTTTCCATCCAGGTGTGGCGTGGCGGAATTGATTTTTCGAGACGAACAAGTGGGAGAACTTCAAGACGGGGGATTTCTCAAGATCAAGACAAGAAGAAATTAAACCATGACAGTTTGATATATTTGCCCCGTATGTGATTAATTTTATTTTGATGTATTTAATTTATTTAAATGTGTTTGCATGAGAAATTGTTTAAAAATCTCAACTTCAAAATTACTAAGTATGTTTTAAATAATTAATTTGTTTTTGAAAATTAAATTATTTTTTACCTCCATAATTTATTTATTTGTGAAATCTTTTGGAGAAATTTCCACCTCGGAACGGTAAAAAGATAGCTTTCACATGAATGAATTCCAAAATGATGATTGTGGATTATTACTAGTTGCGGTATTAACCCTCCCAACGAAGAGTGGCTTTCTCAAAACGAAATAATAATCATGTATTTAATCATGGTTATTACTTAGATATAAAATTTGATATTAACTTACTCCCCAACGGAGTCCCTGTCAAATTTTATATGGTAAAGTGGGAGCCAACTATTAATTTTGAATTAAAGGTTTGTAACTGTCTTTGTTTGTAACTTGCTTGAATGTGTTTTAAGCTACGGATCACACTCAACGTAGCATGTTTAAAACTATTTTGAGATGTTAGTAGATGCATGTTCATATTTTTTTGAGATTTTAATATGATTCATGTGATCGAACCTTGTGAAATTTTTTGTGATTAATCTGGGCATTAATACAAAATGCATGTTTATTTTCAGTTCAGCATGTCGTTTTCCTTTTATCCATTGTTTAGCATACTTAAAGTTAATAAAATGAAAGTAGGAAACTATATTGATTGAAAAACGCTTATTGACTTGACCACGCAAAAACACAAGTTTATCCTTGACGAACCGAAACCCGTTGAGCCTACGATTGAGACTAGTAAGGAAGATAAGGAATATCACAAGCAATTATTGAAATCCGATGAAATGGCTAGGTAGACCATCTTGACTTAAAAGTCAGATGTGTTGAGAACACTAACACCAGGACATGGAAACCACTGCAGCTATTGTGTTAAACCTTAAAGAATCCTTCACTCACCAGAATCGTAAAGCGATGTAGATAGCCATGCGGGATATGTTCGATTCTATACTTTGTATTTTGGGCAATATTATTACTTAAATGGCAATTGCTAAGATTTAATACAGAGAAACGTGTGCAAGGAAAGTCTTGTTTGATTTGTCCCCTTGGTGGGCTCAGAAGTTTTATCATACCAAATCTTGCAAGTGGAATTTGTTTCCGGTATGGATAATAATGTTGAACTGTCTTTACTCCAAGGAAAATATATTAATTAATATAAAGCTTTTTAGTGGCTTAATTAATTAATGAACTAAATAATCTTAAAAATGGGAAATAATAACCGGGAGCCATATTATCGTAATATGGGTTAAGATGGATAGTGCAATATTAATTTTATAATGGAATAAATTAATATTAATGGATTGAATAATATTGTGACTCAATATTGGAATTCAGAGCCCATTGGGAGGTCAAATCTTAATTCTTCTAAAGGCTTCTCAAGAAGCCCAAATATAAGTCCATTAATGAAAATGTGATTAAAATAAAAGAAATAATTATTGCTCTAATTTTCCTAATTATTTTTTTAAATTATGAATAAAAGAAAGAAAAGATTTTCTTGGAAATATTTTATGGAAGATAAGTATTCTTAGAATACAAGATTGTCTTATAAATTCAAGAATCTTTGACTTGACTTTTATTCCCTAATTTTTCGAAAATAATGATATTATAAGGAAGGAGATCTTTGTGGAAAATTATTTATGGGAAAGATAATATATTGGATATATTCAAGATTACTTCTTGCACAAGAATTAAAGATCTTCCCATATCTATTTTCCAGCCCAAAAAATTGGTCACCTTCATCTTATAAATAGGGGATGATTTTTTCATCCCCAACACAATTTCAGTCATAGAAAAATTAGAAATCCACAAAGGTGGTGCAATATATTTTTTTCTTTTTCCTTTGTTTAAATTGTTCGTGCGTATCTTCCACCGGATAACGAGCAAGGACTTGGGATATACTTGAGAAGGCATTTGGGTTGATCCATTGTCTCAACAGTTGTCTCTTCAAGGGTAAGAATTCGTGTAAACTCCTAGATTTCGCATGTTAGTATTTTACGTGAATTATTTGTACGCATGTATGTTGTTGGTAATTGTTATTTTAATTAATAAGATTAATTTGTGCTAGTAATAATTGTTTATTTAAATTGCACCTCGAATAGATCCGGACAAAACTGTTGTGTGCGGTCCACACCCGGTCAGAGATAACATACCGCGTGTTTGCTAGTTATACACATGGAACAATGAGTGAACCAGAGTGTCCAGCTATCCAGGAAAGTGCTTGCCCTCCTGGCGAGCACCCCACGTGAACACAGGGATATCCCCACGTGTTCGCCAGCTTGGGCGACCACACGAACAACGAACAAGTGAGCACCTCCGAACGGAAAGCGTGCTCGCCACACCAGGCAAGCACGAGTAAAGAACTACGGCCAGGACCAATAAACAAGAAGAAGGCCACTGAACAAGAGGTGAACATAGTCCTGGACGAACACAACACTCTTCTCTTCATCATAAGCGAATTCTTTGCCTCCTAAATTCACTTTCATCGGTAAATAAAGTCCATCTCCACACCAGGCGAGCATACGACAAAGTCCGAGGAAGCAAGATTATGGTCGCCCCTTCAGGTCGAGCACAGGATCCCTCAAAGCCGAACACTCATCGTCCAACACGTAGATAAACCAACTACTAAGCAGATACCACCTGGATGACAAGTTGAAGACTTCACAAGCAAGCAAAGATAGATGTCGACCAGGGAAGTTCAATAACACACGAGTCAGTACCACATGTAATCTTGTTAGATAAGAAAAGACCAGCTCTGCTTGCCAAGGCAGCACATGCTTGCCAAATTTGTATAAATAGACCCTCAGAGGTCAAATAAAAGGTTCAAAAATTTCTCACTTACTACTCTTATACCTGCTCTCCATTTCACATATTAATTGTGCTCGACACATCACTCATTTTGTTTGTTAAGTTGTCACTCACCACACCACATCATAATTTCCACGTAGGACGACTATCAACAAAAATGTTCCCCAACAAACTTTTCACAGTATGGACAAATATGACAAAAACCACAACAATAATGACACACATACATCCTTTTCTTCTTAGAGTGAACCTTTGTTTCTACTAGAGTTTCAACCTTAGCTTTAATTCCAGCTTTAACAAACTTCACGGGTTTTTCAAAGCATTTTAAAGTATTAACAAGTTCAAAACCTAAACCAGTATTATTTGATTTTTCAATCATCAAAGCATCTTTTAAAACTTCATTTCCTTTTGAATACTTCTTAAAATATAAAGTTAAAATTTTCAATTCTTCTTTGAGTTTAAAATTTTCCAAATCCTTTTTTGTTGAGACAGCTTCAAGTTTGGTTAGTGAGTCTCTCAAGTCATCATTTTCCTTAGTCATAGACTTTAAAATCTGATTTTGAAATTTTCATTTATCAAACAAAATCTTTACAATCTGGTCCACACGTTTTATTGTTCACATCAGATGTTCCTTCATCAATTAAACCATTAAAACAATTAACAGTTTTTTCTGAACAATTCTCATCCAATGTTACTTTGTGTTTTGGGAAATATTATTAGTTACATGACGATTGCTAAGATTTAATATAGAGAATCGTGTGCAAGTACATCTTGCGTGATTTGTCCCCTTGGTGGGCTCATAAGTTTTATCATACTAAATCTTGCAAGTGGAATTTATTTCCGGTAGAGTTGACCTTACTCGAAGGAAAAATATATTAATTAATATAAAGATTCTTCAGTGGCTTAAATTAATTAATGGACTGGATAATCTTAAACACGAGAATTAATAACCGGAAGTCATATTACAGTAATATGGGTTAAGATGGATAGTGCAATATTAATTTTATAATGGAATAAATTAATATTAATGGGCTGAATAATATTGTGGCTCAATATTGATAATTCAAAGCCCATTGGAAGGTCCAATCTTAATTCTCCTAAAGGCCCCTCAAGTAGCCCAATATAAAGTCCAATAACTGAAAAGGGTGATTAAAATAAAAGAAAATATTGTTTTCTATTTTACCAATTTTTTCTAAAATTATAGGAAGAAAGAGAAAAAGATTTTCTTGATTTTCTTGAAAAGATTTTATGGAAAAGATAAGTATTTTTGGAATACAAGATTATCTCATAAATTCAAGAAATCTCAAATCTTGTTTCTTGCCTTGTTTTTTTCGAAAATCCCATATAATAAATAAGGGAATATTTTCTTGGGATTTATTTTATTGTAAATAGAATATATGAGATATATTCAAGATTGTATCTTGGAGAAGATACAAGAAAATTTCCCATGAGCCAATAAACCCTAAAAGTTTCGCCTCCCTTGTGCATTATAAATAGGGGATGAATTTTTCATCCCCAACACAGTTCCGTGAGTTGGAAAAATTAGAAATCCACAAAGGTGGTGCAACATAATTTTATTTTTCCCTTTTGTTAATCGTTTGTGGAAATCCTCCACCAGATTACCAAACAAGGACGTGAGAATACTTGAGAAGGCTCTTTGGGTTTGTTTGTTGGAACGGTTACTCATCTTCTCAATGGTTGTCTCGTCAAGAGGTATGTTAACGTAAACTCCTAGAAATTTCGAATGCGTAGGATTTACGTGAATTGTTTATATGCAGGATTATTGTTAGAATTATTATTTGAATTAATATATAATTAATTCATGCTAGTAATAATGGTAGAATTAAATTTGTATTTAAATTTCATCCCAAATAGATCCGGGCAACTAATTTTCCAACAAAAAGAAGCTTGGGATAGATTGCAAGAGCACAATGAAGGTTCGGATAGTGTTTGAAGGTTCAGACTTCGAATGCTTGGGACAAAGTTCGAGAACTTGAAGATGAAGGAGGATGAGACAATTTCTTCCTACAATGAATGAATCACTGAAATTGCCAATGAAGCTCAGTCTCTTGAAGATTATATCTCTAATGTAAGGTTAGTTCACAAGATTTTGCATACTGTACCTAAGCGCTTCGATGCAAAGATCTGTGCAATTGAAGAGGCAAGGGATACATATACATTGAGTCAAAATGAACTAATCAGCATCCTACGAGCGTATGAGATGAATACATCACAGAAGGATGAAGGAGCTGATGGAAAGAAGGTGGTGGTGTTCAAAGGTGAAACATCTTCAAATGTTGAACAAATGACAATCGTGACTGAAGCTAATTCTGAGGATGATGTTGCTGATTTATGTTCCAACACACAAGGTAATTCAAAGTTTTTATGAAGAAGAAGACAAACAAATCCAAAGGCAATTTTCAACCAAAGATTCAGATCACAAACTCTCCACAAACATCTGAAAGGAAAGGTAATGCATTCCAACCAAGGCAGTTTGGTAATGGAAACAAGTTGTGTTAAGTAAAATCAGAGTAATATTGCAATGAATGTTGTAACACTCAAAGTAACATCAGTAAAGATAGAAACAGTGGAAGACTCAAAACACAACACACAATGGTTTAAAAACTTTGCACAATCTATAAAATAGATTGTGATGACCTATGGCGAAAATTCACTATTAATCAAGTGGTGAGTACAAAGAGACTCACAAATATAATCGTTTTAAAACAAGATCTAAACAATGTTTATGATCTAAAGGCTAAGTGTATCCTACACTACCAAAGTTGATATATCCTATATGTATAAAACTATCTTCACCGAGACTAGCATTCCACATACAATTGATCTATTGTTATTCGAAATGTTACAAACACTGTAATCACTTGTTGTAACCAAAAGTTCACAATAATGACTCTATCACTCTAGATGTAATCAACACTCAACGGGTGATTCTTGGTTATTGCTTCACTTGTGATGAATGATGCAGTCCCCTATTTATAGACAGAAGTTGTATGTTGCATTCTTCATCCATAGAGCCTCCTTGAAGGATCTAGAAACATCTTCCTCCACTAACCCATGATCTTGCGTAAAACTGAAATTGTCGTGTAGTGGCTTCTTCAACATTCCGGAAAACACCCGCATGATCTAGACTATCTCTGTCAATTCCTTAAGCTTGTAGAACCTTCTGGAATCTTGAGGAACATTCTGGATCATCAACCTGCGGTCAACAACATCAAAGGCAACATTGAACACAAAGTGTTAGTGGTTAAGAAGAAAGGTCGAATCACTGATGGTAGTAACCAATATTGTAACATCGGTGGCAACATCAAAAAAGGGCCAACGCAAGTAGTCTACACCAAAGAAGAGGAGACAACAAAAGTATTTTTTAGATTGGGAGATGGTAAACCAGTAGGGAGACGGAGTCCATTACCCAGTTGTTGTGCAGCGTGAGAAGTTGCATAGCTACCCGGGTTGTTCGTTGTAGGTTTCAAAGCCATGGCCAAGCGCTCGTGAATCACTGCAATCGCAATGTCCTTACGCATGCCATGATCACCCTGCAAAGGAACGGCGCGGGGAAAAGGCGGAAATAATGCATCAGAAAGAAAAGAGAAAAAGGGAGTAATACCCATGTCATCGGAACCTAGTACAAGATTGTTTCCGGTATTTGAGGAACCAAGCAGAGCCTCATCTGCAGTGGTCGGAGCATCTTGGGTTCGCTTGAAATCACTAGGGTTAGGGTTTTGGGAGACAGAGGTCAGATTAGGGTTTACCAGTAAACTATGAACCCTAGAATTTAATGAGTGAGCAACGTGGCCTTCCCAGTCAACTGGACTAGAGGAGACAATGGTGGAATGAGTCGGAAGAGACGCGCGGAAAGGAGAGGGGGCCGATCTTAAAAGGGCGAGCAACGCTGTCAGATTCTGTTCTAATTAGGAGAGAAGTGTCGCGCCAATAGAAGTAGCCAGTACGACCTGATCGAGGGTAATGATAACGTCGAAAATGATTTTTCGGAAAGGTAGAGTCGGCGTCAAAGAAGGGTGGAAGAAAATCGACGGGATCGCATTCTCTCAAAGGTCCACCAATCCTACAAATGATGATAATGGTGTCAACACTTAAATGTCTACCACCAAAAGATGTCTTAAGGTCAAGCTTGAGAAAGAATTACTTCATCTACGACATCTTATGATAAATCTTGGGGAAGAAAGGTTTTGAAGACAATATTATGGTTTGTAATGAACTTTTTATCATATTGATTTGTGAGGATTTTTTGGGTTTATGTTGGTTATTTATGTAATTTTTGTGAAACGATTTTAATTTCTTTATTTACATATTATTTTAATCTCATTCCAATTAAATTCTCTTATTTTATTCGATAAAATTTTCATTTAATTTAAGAGGTTTCTACAACCAGAGCAAAAGAAAGTTGTCACTAAAGAAAAACGTTTGTTTCGACCCTCTGAGATAGAATTATAATTTTTTTACCATTATATATAAAATCACTCATTACCATTATTATTAACTCTTATATTCTTTTGAACTATAACATTAATTGATGTTTTTTTTCGAAACTGACCAAATCTGATAATGTGTCATACCAAAATTAAATATATAAATTAAGTAATCTACATTAATGTAATATACTAATTTTTTTTTAAAAAACTTTTGTGGTGTTTGACTTTCTCGGTGGAAATACTCATATCCTACCCGGTTAACTTTTCTCATCTTTTCTCTCACTTTCTTCTTCATTCTTCTTCCCCTTTAGATTAGCGATTTGGCCAGTGTCATTCTTCCCCTAAAAATCAAAGTTTCAGGTCATCGCCCTAACAGCAGATAAGAGATTAACCGCCTCCACATGGAAGCAATGACGCAGGGGAAAATGAAGTCAGTCGCAAACTGGTGATGTTTTGAGTTTCAGTTTTAATTTCTAGGTCTCGATTCTCCCAAAAATACTACTTGTTATCCGAGGTTTCGATTTCAAAGCATAGGCGTATCTTATCTTTTGATCTCAACTTAGTTTCTTAAATTTGTTCGTCAGTGTTGCACCCCTTTTTAAAGGACCTGATCAGAGCATATGGCCCGATTCTTGTATTGGAGACCTCACTTCGCGGCAAGCTTATGACATGCTGAGGTCTCCCCTTCTTCGCATGCCTTGGACTTCTTGGCTCTGAGCCCCTTTTATTCCACAGATTCGCAGAACCACAGTTTGGAGGGTGGTTTGGGGAATCATGGGCCCCTCAATCTGCCTGTTATACTTTGCCTCGTCCGAAAGTCAAGAATATATACTCATGGAATGTATGTTCACTCGTAAATTGTACGACTCTGTTTTTAGTATTTTCAATATTCAGCTTTGCTATGATATGGCTTTCTCTAGTATGTTATTACAGGCTCAGCAGGTGAATCACAGTAAGCAAATGGTTCATCACAACCATTTGGTCGATTTGGCATACGCTTAATGAAACGGTGTTCAAGGATCACCCTCCTTCCCACTATGGCAGCATGATACTCATCCTTGGCCTTGTCCGTGAAGCTCAAAACTTTAAACTTTATACAATGCACGGTGTGACCGATTTAGTGATTTGTTGGAAGCTTTGGGTTCCCAGCGTTCCCCGTCCTCCAAAGATGACTATCATGATCTGTTGGACTCCCCCGCCACCTACTTGCTATAAATTAAATGTGGATGGGAGTGTTAACTCTGGCTACATGAACGCGGGTTGCATTGTCCGCAACTTCGGGGGTCTCTTCGTTGCAGCCTTCTCGATGCCGCTAGGAAAAGGCCTTGCCATTGATGCGGAAATTTTAGCCGGCTTACATGGGATTTTATTTGCTCATGCGCATGGTTGGCATAACATTTTGATAGAATCCGACTCCGAGCTGGCCGTGCAGATACTTAGCACCAATGGAAAAAACATACCATTGAGAGTTAAAGCATGTTGGGCGAAATTGATGGCTATTCGTCCAGTGCTTCGTGTGTGTGTTACTCATATTCATAAGGGGGATAATTCTTGCGCGAGTCAAACTAAGTTAAGAGATTTTTTTTCAAAAATTCCGGCAAAGGCAAAATAGAAAAGTCCAATCGCAGTTTGTGTTACTATAAAGATATATATGTGTTACTGTAAGATTAAACATGTGTTACTACGTGATGATTGGGGAAAAAAAGAAGATGCTTTTACTAAGTCGGTGGTGTAATATGGTGGTTTGAGCCTTAACCTAAGCCAGTTGGTCACAGGTCAGAAGGAGAAACATATAATAAGCAGAGGGGGAAGCGGGTGAAATAGAGGAAGTGTCATTTTGTTCATACTAAAAGTGTGTGTGCGTGTATTTTCAGAGTGTTGTTGAAAATGTTGTGCAACATATAAAACAACATATGACAGCGGAAGTATAAAAAACACAGTGCAAAGGATTTCAAAATAGTGTATAGTTTGAAATCAGACTATACGAACCTCATGGTTAAAAACATCACTATAACAAGTTGTGAGATACATAAGAACCTCTTACAAGATCCTAAAAGGTGTAGTGAAAAACCACAAACCAAAAGCAATCTATTCAATCAAGTAACTAATGATCTTATTCAACCTAAAACTTGATCTAATAAAAATAAACACAGTACTGATGGGAAATGTTGGGATACACTCGACCAATACAAATATAATAATATCGACCCTCGCACTCCACTCACGGTTGTGTCTCGGATGCTACTCTCTAAAGTTTGGAGTAGAGCAAATGGTATTTCACTTTTCCTCAAACTTGTATCTCGACCAATGCAATGTATTTATAGACTTGAAGATCAACTGCATTGTCCTATCCACTCGGTTTGGATAGCCTTGAAACTCTCCACCATCAACTTCATGATCTTGATGTAACCACCCATGATCTTTCTATTCTCACTCATCCACAATGTAACCACCTGACAATATAACCGAATTGTCATCAACATGCAATGTAGGAAACATAGAAAAACACATCTATTAAAATGGAGTCAGTGTTAGGGGAAATGACAAATTTATGATGTTGTGCAGAATGTTCTCCAACATATGGAACAACATCCATGCAACATCAACAAACTCCCCCAATTTAGCATTTCTACTACAACACACTTGATGTTATAAATAACATCTGAACTTGTGTCAGGAAAGAAACAAATAATAGTCATTTAGAGAACAACTACTATTCAACCAAATCAAAATTTAAAAACAAACAAACACACACAAGCACTAAGTACATCAGCAGTGTACTTAGGCCAAGGTATCAAACCAACATAAGTAAATGACATAAACTTAAACCTATCATCTAGTTGTCCATTAACGGAATTTATAAAATAAAGAGCAGTAAATAAAAGATTACAACACAGGAAAGAATTTCTATCATGAAATAAAGGGAAGGACTGGACCATATGAATGGCTGCATCTCCATAGTCTACACTTGCTCCCCCATACTTCAGAAACTCCCCCTATCTTGAATATGTTCACCAGTTATCAGCACCATATAGCTGATCAATGATAGCAATACTCTCTGAAGACATACTCTCCCTGTTAGGTGTCTTCCTTAGATCATCATTGGAGTCATCAGGGCTATCATCATCAACAACTACATCTTCAACTGGTTCATCTTCATTCTGCACCATCTGTTCAGCTTCAGCATCAACACTGAGTGCTTCCTCCACAACTTCCTTTATAGCTTCATCAACAACATCTTGGACAGCATCATCAACCTTTCTGTCATCAGCAGCATTCTGATCATCATGTGCAGCAGCACTATCAATATCCTCAACAGCATCTGGTTCATCATCCTTCTCATCTGCATGGCCAGATGGACCAGCTCCATCATTACCACCATCATTAGGTGATCCTCCCTTTGTTGGAGTAGAAAACAGGCTTCTCCATAAGGTTTGTTGTATAACTAGAGCATCTATGTTCTACTGGATGGAATTAATCTGATCAGAAATGAAAGAATTTGAAAAAGTGATAAAAGGGATAACATCTCTTCTGGTGATGTTGTATAGAATGTTGCCAACAGAATGGGCAACCTTTTCTGTTTGTTGTGCAGGGTCTTTCAATGGTAGATCAATAGTGCAGTTTTCAGCCTTCAGTACATGTATGATTCCAAAACTTGGAACAAAACCACTGATCCTCTCACCTCTGGATCTCTCAAATTCAAGTTTATCCAAGAATTGACAGATCAAGCTTGTATATGGATAGATACCACCTTCAGCATGCTTACCAACAAAAGACATCATGTTGTCAAAAATGATCTGTCACATATTGAACCTATTCAAGTTCTTGTACATCAAGAATGATTGTTCCTTTGTCAACACAGTGGAGTTCTTGGAAGGTAGCCAGTTAGAGATTAGCAGTTTATGCATCACAGAGTATAATGAGGCCAGTTTAGCAGCAGAAAATTACAAAGTCCACTCAGAATACTTACCACCGGTAATGACAGACATTACTTCCCCTCTTTTCAATTCAGTATTATCTTCCTCCATTTGTCTTGTCCTCAGAAAGATGTTTATAAGCCTAGGGTTAATGGTAACAACATTGTATCTGAACCTCACTTTCCCATAATTTGAAGACTGCCTATTCCCACAACTTTTCTTCAAGTCCGCATAATATTCAGCAACCGAAGTGACATAATAAGGTTTTGCATATTGTAAAGCATGCAACAGAGATCTACTCTCTAAGAATTCTATCAGATTGTTTGCCTCAAAATCAGGTTCTTTAATGATCATTTCATCCACAATAAATCTCTTAAGCATAGTCTTTACTACTCTAGACTTTCAAACATATTCAACCTTATCATCAGGGTCAAAATCAAACATCAGTACCTCATCAGAATCAAATTCAGGAGCAGCTTCATCATCAGCAGGATCATCCTCTTTCATTGTCTCCGCTGCTTCAAGATCATCTTCTACCTCAAGATCCTCTTCCTTAGGATCATTTTCTTCCTCTGAATCCTCTGCTTGAGGATCATCTTTTTCCTTTGAATCCTCACTTTGAGGATCATTTTCTTCCTCTGAATCCTCAGTTGATTAAGCAACATCAGCAGCAGCATTCACACGAGGATCATTTCTCCTTTTTGTTCTTATTTCCTACTTGGCCATCAGCTCCTCCATGGTTAAGTCGTCAACAGAGTCCGTCGGTTCAGCAACAGGGACTTCAAGAATCTCCATTTCCTCATCTGAATCCTCCACCTGAATGGGATCATCAGCAGCACCATCTGTCCTTTGTGGACGCTTTCCAGTGTAGTCCACCTTCTTACCAAGGTTTATCTTTGACATTCTCCTCTTTCCCCATCTACCAACACCTCTTTTGGGAGCTAACTACTTAGTACGTAGTCTAATGTTCTTAAGCTTCTCCCCCATTCCTTCTGAATCAGAGGAATCAGCCGTCTCCATCTCAACATTTGCTGTTTGAGTAAGATTATCAGTAGGGTTTGGAGTGTCAGAAACAAGGGTCTCTGTAGGAATTTCAAGAGCGGGTTCAGTAGCCAAAGGTCTGACTGAGAGATCAACATAATCAGACACATTGATCAGTTTGGAACAAGAAAAATATCGGGTTGAACAATAGGGTTTTGTTCTACGGCTTGTTTTACTAGGAGATCAACTAAGGATTTTGGAGCAGTATCAGAGATATGAAGTGCGAAAGGTTTAGGAATAGATGATGATGATGATCCACCAACGTTTTGGGAATCATAATTTGGGTTTTGTGCAGCCACTTCTGCAAGTAAGTTTAGTGGGTTCGAAATCGCAGGAGAAGAAGGGTTCGAGTGAGGGTTTGATTGAATGTTTGCGTGTGAATGACAATGATCAGAAGGGGAACCCAAAGGGTTTTGGTTATCAGTCATCTCACCACCTGTATGTCCAATCAAATAATACACAAGGCATTAAAATAATGGTATATGAAATATAGAAGGGAAATAAAGGCATAAGGCTGAAATAATTGAAATAAAACAAGTATAAATCAATCAAACCTCGATTCCTATGTGTAACAACAAGTATTTTCAGCTTTGGGTATGAAGCAATGCAAATAAATTGAACTTAAGTAGAGTTCAAAACATAGAAGTTATTACACAAAACCACTAAAAACCGACAATGAGCGGAACAAAGATAACCACCCACTATGTTTCAAGTTTGTGATCGTGTGATGTGTAAGAAGCCGTCAAAAATATTTTTAAAACCAGGAAACCATATCCAAAATTAAATAAACACAAATTAAGTTCAGATAATTCATTTAAACCACATAATCGACTTAAGAAGAAATTTAAACAAATCATTTATGATAGATAAAGTTCAAATCACTTAAAGTTTCACAAAATGTCGACACACATATATCTCAACACTTCATTTTGCGTGAAATTCATCATCCAGTGTTGCATATTTTGAATTTTTCTTTTAACACATGTTCACATTGATCCAACTTTTCAAGAGAGTGCATCGTAGTAGCGAGCTCCGTGCCCCATAATTACTCAGCAGATTGTGAACAAACATGGTTGTATATTTAATCACCTTTTAAAAAGAGAACATCGTAGTAGCGAGCTCCGTGTCCCATAGTTACTCAGTGATTACACATCTAAGTTGTGCTTTATTTTTAATGCATTAAGTAAAAATATATGTCCAGGACTCTGTATCTAAACCATGATTCAAACAATAAGATCATAACACTATCATTTAAAGTTTAAAATAAGCAAATACAATAGACAAACTCATTATCAGAACCACAATGTTGTTCCAAATGTTGGGAAATATTTGTCACAATATCTAGTGTTTATTTTTCAGATATAGCAAAGACCAAGAGATTTTCTAAGGGAAGAAAACCTCTCATTATCAAGGGCTCTTGTGAAAATATCAGCAAGTTGTTTTTCAATAGAAATGTACTCTAACTTCGCAACTTCTTTCTCTACAAGATCTCTTATAAAGTGATGTCTTATACTTATATGCTTAGTCAAAGAATGTTGCACAGGATTCTTGGAAATATTGATAGCACTAGTATTATCATAAAATACAGTCAAAATACCACTTTCCAACCCATAATCATCAAACATCTTTTTAAGTCATAGGAGTTGAGTGTAGCAACTTCCAGCAGCAACATATTCAGACTCAGTTGTTGATTGTGAAACACAATTCTATTTTTTACTATGCCAGGAGATAATGTTGTTTCCCATGTAGAAACATCCTCCACTAGTACTTTTTCTATCATAACAATCACCTGCCCAATCTGCATCACTATAGCCAACTAGAGAGCAATTAGTATCATTTAAGTACCAAATACCTAGATCACATGTTCCAGCTACATATTTTATAATTCTTTTTACAGAATTAAGATGTGATTCCTTAGGGTTAGCTTGATATCTAGCACAAAGACAGACACTATACATAATATTAGGTCTACTAGAAGTTAAGTACAAAACGCTTCCAATTATTGATCTATACAAAGTAGGATCAACATATTTTCCAATCAAGTCTTTACTCAACTTTTGAGTTGAACCCATAGTTTTCATAGTTTAAGCACTTTCAAGACCAAACATTTTCACCAAATTCTTAGCATATTTGTTTTGAGAAAAGAAAATACCATCTTTCATTTGTTTGATTTGAAAACCAAAAAAGAAATTCAGTTCTCCAACCATAGACATTTCAAAAGTACAGGTCATTTCTTTAATAAAACTATCAAGCATATCATTACAAGTTGAACCAAATACAATATTATCAACATATATTTGAGCAACCATGATATCATTCTTAGGATTTTTAATGAAGAAAGTTCTATTAGCTCCACCTCTCAAAAATCCAAATTCAAGTAAGAAATCAGTAAGTCTACCATACCAAGCCCTAGGTGCTTGTTTAAGACCATAAAAGCTTTCTTTAACTTGTAAACATGATCAGGAAATTCTAGACTCTCAAAACCTTTAGGTTGTTCAACATAAGCTTCATCAGTCAAGATTCCATTTAAGAAAGCAGCTTTGACATTAATTTGATGCAAGTTAATGTTAATGAAACATGCAATTGCAAGAAGTAATCTAATAGATATTATTCTAGCAACAAGAGCAAATGTTTCATCAAAATCAATTCCTTCAATCTGAGTATAACCTTGAGCAACCAATCCAGCCTTATTTCTCACAATATTACCAGATTCATCAGTTTTATTCTTGAAAATCCACTTTGTTCCTATAACATTAATATCATGATTAGGTTTAGGTACAAGTGTCCAAACATCATTTATTTCAAACTAATTAAGCTCTTCATGCATAACATTTATCCATTTTTCATCATTAAGAGCTTCTTTTATATTTTTAGGTTCAATTGCGTAATAATAACACTCTGTTGGTCCCAGTGCTAACAAGTCTCACACGTGTATGGGGGGGGGAATACACGTGTTTAGTGATTTTTCAAACTTTTTCTTCACTAAGGTCAGATGGGTCAGGTTATCCTGATAATTTTCTCCTGAGAAGCACGGATTGCTCTGAGTCAAAAGTCTCTTCGAGACAATGATCCCGAAATTTTCTTTCGACTTGATTAGCCCAACCGATCCCGGAATTTATCGATATCTGAGGAGCTTGGATCGAGATAATTATCTTACTAAACACTCGATGAGAGTTAGTTCGACAGTAACTATCTCTGTTCTAGCTACTCAAGTGTCTTGAATGGTTGGCCCTAAGTTTATACTCGTTTTAGCTTTCTTTGAAAAATCTTCTTCCTTTAATAAAACAATGATTAAAGTCATTTGTGACCAATTTTATGCGATTCGATTGGATTGGTTCCAATCAATATCGATGAAATATGCTTTTCGATGAAAAACAAACATGCAATGATAAAATGGAGTACAAAAAAGAAAACAACACAAAGAATTATAGTGGTTCGAGACTCAAGCTCCTCGTCCACTCTCTCTCGATCTTGGAGAAATTCATAAACCACTTCCTAAAGCTTTCAGGCTAACTCACTTGTAGCTTACTCACTTTTCTACCTTGAGTTTTCAGGTGACTCACTTTGCGACTTACTAACTCAAACACACACAAGTGTTCAGACTACCACAAGTAGCTTACTAACTTCTTCTCTAGAGTTTTCTGGCTAACTCACTGTAGCTTACTCACTCTTTACAACTCTAACTCACCAACAAAACACACACAAACTACCTTAACAAAGGGTTTGGGGTTTGGGTTGGTTTCCAACTAGGGTGAGATATCCTTTACAATAAGAACAAATGCAAAGGCTAGGATATCTCTTCTAAGCTTTGGATATATCTATCAATCTAGGCTTAGAATAGTGAGCTCTCTCCAATGTGAAACACTTGGAAAATTCTAGGGTTTTCGAGTGCTTCAATTTGCAATAATACGAATGAGCTCTTGAGTTGCTTTGAAATTTCCCGTAACCTCTCAATGTAACGGGTCACTGGTATTTATAGGCAACTTCACCAAGGTCACTCTTTGAAAAACTATTCGTTGGAAGAGATAGCTTCATGAGTTTCCTCTTCTGGTGTTTGATGAACGGATATTTTTAGGGTTTGAACACTCCCTTGCATGTTTTAAGAAATATGCAGTCATGTAGCCAATCACCAATTTTTGCAGTCTGGAACTTAGTACTACTGACATAATTCAGGGTCCTGTCGCTTTCAGTGTCAGTGAAGTACGGTGTTGTCTTCCTCTGATTGGTTCTTGTCTTCAATGAATGTAGACAAACAAAATGGCTTTTTTTGGTCAATCTCTCTGAATGAGACAACCTTAAACAACACTTAGACTTAGTTCCTTTTGTCTGCACTATAATGTTTTGGGCAATATCTACTTTTCTGAACATGTGCGTTTTTCTCAGTTTTGTAGTATTTCAGATAGATATTATTCAGTGTCTCTGAACATTCAGGTTATACTGAGTTATTCAGTATCTTACTGAGTCTTCAGTAACTACTGAGTCTTCAGTAACTACTGAGTCTTCAGTGTCTTCAGTAACTTACTGAGTCTTATGTGTCTTCAGTAATTTTCGAGTCTTCTGTAATATCTGAGTCTTCATTCCTTCAGCATCTTTAGTACCTTTTTGAACATTCGGTTCTACTGATTCTTCAGTTACTCAGTACCTTCTGAGTTCTTTAGTAACTTTAAGATCTAACCTGATCTATATCTGCTAACTATGCATTGTGCAGATATCTTCCTGAACAATCTATGCTGAAACCTGACTCAGACTATCAAGATTATCCTGAACATGTCATACTCATGGGTTTTGGGATCTAATCAAAACTTCTTTATTAAATTCATCTCCCAACACACCCAAAAGTTACCTGATTGCATATAGATGACATGCAAACTGATCTTACAAAGTTATTGATGTGAATACCCATTATTCATCTAGTTTGTACACCAGTGGTAGCTTCTCCAATGATCTGATCTGATGGATGACTTTTCAATATCTTTGTTGAGGGAACCAAATGTTTTTGATACTGTGAATCTTGTGACAGATTTTCAGCATTTGAAATTTTGGGTAATGTTGTATTAGATGTTGAAGGAACATTCTGATCAACATCCTTACTATCTTCAGTGTCATCAGTATCTTTTGATACTTCTACCAAAATCTGAAACATTATCTTCAGAACTTTTATCTTCATCAAATACCACATTAACAGATTCTTGCATTGTATTAGTTCTCAAGTTATAAATTCTATATGCCTTACTATTCTTAGAATATCCTAAGAAGAATCCTTTATCGCTCTTTGAATCCTTCAAATTTGGTTTCTTGTTATACATAATCTCATATGGAGTACAATTACTACCAGAACGAATATAGACTCTATTCACAATGTGATGTATAAAGATTTAAAAGCTTACGCCTGCATTTCTTAGACAAACTTTTTGAGGTTAGCATAACTCTTGCCATTTCTTGCAAAGTTCTATTCTTTCTTTCAGCAATCCCATTTTATTGAGGAGTTTTAGGTGAAGAAAACTCTTGCAAAATACCTTTCTTTTCACAAAAATCAGTAAATAAACGGTTTTCAAATTCTCTTCCATGATCAAATCTTATCCTACTGATCTTCAAACATAAAATAGTTTTAAACCTTTTGTAAAGAATTTTGAACTCATAAAAGGTACTTGATTTTTCTTTTAGAAAAATAACTCAAGTATATCTAGAAAAATCATCTACAAGAACATAGGAATACCTATTTCCACCTAAACATTCTATTTCCATATGACCCATTAGATCCATATTAATCGACTCACAACACCTGTTTGTTGTACATGCTGATAACATTTCAAGTGTTATTCTTACTTTCTTACCTTTCTGGCATGGTCCACAGATTTTTCCTTTTTCAAAGTTAAGATCAGGTAAACTAACAGTAGCACCTAGTCTATGCAATTTCTGAATACTTCTGTAATTAGCATGACCAAGTTTTTGATGCCATAGAATAATGTCATCTGCTTTAACACTTTTACAAGTATGGTTTGAACCAATCAAATAGTAATTATCAGCAGATCTTTCACCAGTCATTAAGCATTCATCATTCTTGTCAAACACATAGCATGAACTTTTGTCAAATTTCACATGTAAATCATCATCACATAACTGACTAATACTAATCTGATTAGCAAGTAAACCTTTTACATGTAACACATTTGTCAACTTTGGAAATCCAGGAACATTCAAGGTTCCTTTACCAACCACTTTACCTTTTAAACCACCACCATAGGTAACATGACCACCATCACAAGATGTATAATTAGATAAATAATTTAATTGACCAGTCATGTGTCTAGATCAACCACTATCAAAGTACCAAGATCCAGGAACACATGCTTTCAAAGATGTATACAAAACATTACATAACATGTTTTATAGGGTGTTCAATTTTGTTAGGTAAAACAATTCCAGCTTTCAAATCTCTTCTTAACTTAGAACAGTATAGACAAATGTAACCTACTCCAGCACAGTAAAAACAGACATGCTCTTCAAATAATCCAGCAGATTTCTTTTGTTTAAGATTTAAAGGTTTTGTCAAAAAAGTTTCTTCCTTTACAAAAGAAATATGTTTACTGGAGATTGGAGTATCTTCAGAAGTTTTCTAAAAATCAAGAACAACTTGAACTTCCAATCATTAAAGCGTCATTCAATTCAGCAGTGCTAGCAGAAAACTTTTTAAAACTTAGAGTAGTACACTTAAGTTCATTTTTCAAAGAAGAAATTTCCACATCTTTTCTAGTTAAAAGAACTTCAAGCTTTAAAAGATTTTCTTTCAAATCTGTACTTAGAGTAGTACACTTAAGTTAAGGAACTCAACACCTGTTTTTGAGTTTCTAAATCAGTTTTAAACTTCAGATATTCAGAGTTACATTCAGCAGAATTTAAAGTTTCAACTTTCAGAATAATTCCAGCAAAACAGTTAATCTCATAATCATTTTTACTGAATGTTGTTTCAAATGTTGTGATAACATCTGAATCTGCTTCAGACCAATTTCATCGAGATCATCATCAAAAGTATCATCATAAACTATTCTAGCAGACATAGCACTTAGTTCACATTTACCAGTATCAGTTTCACCATCAGAATCATCACTTAGGGTAGTGTTGTGGGTAAGGTAAAGACCGACTAGCCATTTAGCTAGAAAGTAGAGGGTCATTGCTCAGCCAAGAAACCATGACGCAGAGGGCCGACTTGTAGGAAGTTGGAAAGTCACAGCACATCCCACGAGGTACGAGACAGTCCAAATGAGAAGATTTTACCTATCGAGCGACCTCCGGAGAGGTCCACACTAAGGCGAATTTGGAGGAAGTCGCCAGGGTTCAACCCTAGTCAATGCGGGCGAGATATAAATGGAAGGGATCCCCGGACCTGAAGAAGAGCGTGTCCCAACCGCAAATCTTGATAAACAAGGAAAGAAGATCGCGGGGCATGGATTTAGGCGAGAATCTAGGCTCAAATCAAGGACTTACCATTCTGGAACCGACCTCCCGCGGGCAATCTGGAGGCCTTTGGCCCATGGCCCATGGGGAGGAAAAACCCTAGACATAGTCTATAAATACCACTTGTATTATTCATTGTAAAGGATCAAAAACTTAAATTCTTATGCATATATATTTTCCTGGCTTGGTATTGCCCCCAGATGTAGCCTTTCCGGCGAACTGGGTTAACAAACTCTATGTTCTTTACTTTTTCGTTGCTGCCTATCTCTCAAATTATTGTTACATATAACAATTGGCGTCATCTATGGGAAAATCTTTCTACAGATTTTTCCTAAATTCTTTAGAGACCCAACCATTCGCTGCTCGGAATGGCCAGCAACCGGAACGAAATCATCCACCACGAGACTGACGCTCGTGATGGGGAAGAAGCTTCTCAGAGCTCCCACCGCACCAACCAAGTTGGGGCCACGGCCCGTGACTGGGGAAATCTCATACGCACCCCTGAGGATGAGTGAGCGGTCATGGTTATCCTTCGAAAGAGATAACTTACCTTCGACGGACCAGAGGAACAACCTCCGTGCAAGAAAGTCGCCCCGGGGGTAGGCACCTCCAAAGGCAAAGGCCACCTAGCCCAAAAAGGACAGTCCACTGGCCAGCTCGCCATCCCAGAGGTGAGAAACAACAATGTTGGGGTTATACGTGAAAGTATGCTTTTACTTTGTATAACAAACTAATGTACTCTTATTTACTAAATATAAATCTTCTATCACTGTTGCTTTAAATAAGAATGAATGTTATTTATTTATTGCAAATCGTTCAATATTAGTACATATTGCATTGTAGTTAATGTGGTGATAACCGATCACAGAAGATCACATTAACAGTTCCTTGTAAATAAGTGCATCTTCACAACCTAGATGGAATTGATCACTCCATTGGTAGAGGTTGTTATGAAATTTATAGTTTTGATGGAAGTTCCAAAACAGTTGTAATAGGACCAGCCGAACCTGTTAGTCGATTGATGATGAGTTAGGAAACCAGCTCAACATGTTAGACAGCTGATGGAATAGATTAGGTCACATATTGAGGGGGAACTCAATATGTATAGATTAAGTCCAAGGATTAGAAGATAAGATCAGCAGATGTCAAGGATCAGATGACAAGATCAGCAGATGCCGAAGATCAGAAGAAAAGATCAGCAGATGTCGAAGATCAGAAGACAAGATCAGCAGATGCCGAAGATCAGAAGACAAGATCAGCAGATGCCAAGGATCAGAAGACAAGATCAGTAGATGCTAAAGATCAGAAGACTTCGGCTCTATAAAAGCAAGAAGACCTATTCTATAAAGATATCAGAAGAGTCGATAAAGTTGAAGCTAAGACAACTATATCAGAAGACTCAAGGTAGCGTGATCAGTAAGTCAAACTAAGTCAAAAACGTGATAAGTTTACTCACGTATTCAAAACATATGAAGGAAATCAAACAAGAAGAATGTCAACTTAGCTGGCTTTACAAGGCACCGAATAAGTGTACTTGCTAGCCACTAAGAACTCGACACGTATGTATGAAATCTGACAATGCAGGATATGGCGTATCATGTCAAACGGCTAGAAAAGACAAATATACATGAAGAAGACATGGTCTGCCTGAGCACGTCAAATCACGCCTGCAAGCTACCAAAAATAACCTGAGATTCAAATTGCTCTCCAAGGCTCTTTTATTTCAAGGTCTATAAATATAGGGTCAAACCTTAAGAGTAAGGTTACAAAAATTATACACACGCTCAAGTTACAAGCAAAATTCCGCAAGAACACCGAAGACTCAAGAAAATATTCTAAGGGTTCATCCCATATGTTCTTAGCAAGAAATCTCATCCTTAAGTTATCATGCATTCTCTAAGTATAGATCAGTTCTGCACCAAGCAGCTGATCTGATCAGATTGGCATGTTGTCATCTGATCTGATTCAGAATACTTAGAATCTGATTTAAGAAAACTGATTTTTCTACACGGGTTAAAACAAGCTTCCTCACATCAGTTGACCTGATAGACACCGAACTGATTTGCTTCATAGCAATCAGTAAGTTAAATATTAGATCGTACTGATTCTCACACTCACTCTATCAGCACTTATCTGATCTTACACGCCGATCACGAAAAAGTTTTGGAAGTATATTCACCCCTCCCCTCTAGACTTCCACCTCACGAAACCCGTTCGGGACCTACAAGTGGTATCAGAGCAGTGGTTCTACGGACCACTGGCTTTTAGTACCATCGGTTCTTTAGGAAGAACCATTGTGGTCACTTGAATAGATCTTTGAAAAACCTGTTTTAAAACTCATTTATTTTTTAAACTCACATATTCAGCAATGATAACACATCTGGGATGTATCATGATCTGCCTAAGTTATCCATTGATGACTATGCTGACTGGACCATTCTCATGAGCAACCATCTGGGTGCGATAAGCAACAGAATGATGGAAGTTCTTGAAGAAGGACCCATCACCATTTATCACATCAACCCATCTGATAGAGGTGATCCAGCACATCCAACTAGAGCAAGAATCAGAAAGAGTCCTTCATTGATGGATGCTGAAGAATGGAAATTGTCCAATTTGGATACTGTCGCCAGACATATCATCATGAAGACGGTGGATAAGACAACTCGTGAGAATATCAAGTATCTAAAACTGCTAAGCAGATGTGGGATTCTCTTGTTGAGATATGTGAAGGAAACGATCTGATTAAGGATAGCAGAATACAAGCTGAGGAGAAACTCAAGATGCTACCAAATGAAACCATAAACCAGCTTGATGGAAGAATCACCATGTCTGTTAATAGGCTTCGTGAACTAGGATGAGAATTGTCTGATAAAGAAATCAACTACAAAATCTTGAGGTCCCTGACCAAGAAATAGGACATGAGAGTAACTGTGATAAAAGATTGCCAATATTGCGAAGATGAACCCAAGCAACTTGTTTCTCAGTCTAAAGGCTCATGAATTCGACCTGATTGAAAGAGGTCAAGAAGAAGACGAGTCACCTACTGAAGCTACCCCTACCACAACAAAAAAGCGATTGCATTCGAGCAATTAACATCGATTCGAGATCTCTTGAACCAAGAGGGAAATATCATAAGTCGAAATTTGAATCGACACTTTGTTGACGAGAAAAGCTTGAACAATCCAATGTTCAACTGGGTAAGTATCGGAAATTCTACCATGACTACAGACAAAGCGGAGGAAGAGATAGGAGATCTACTGACAAATCACAAGAAAGATATGGTTTTGATGACAGAAGAGACGATCGGAGAGATGATCGTTGAGGTGACAAAAGAGATGACCGGAGAAATGATCACAAGGAAGACAGACGAGATGAAAGATCAGGTCGAAGAGATTCTGATTACAGGCAAACTGGTAAATCTCCTGATAGATCATATAAGAGAAGGGAATCACCTGGGAGAAGAAATTATGTGGAACCTGGAGCATGTTTCAATTGTCTGAAACCAGTTCACTATAGTGTAGACTGCCCTAACCTGACTCCCCAAGAAAGAGAAGATAAGCGAAATATAAGAGAGCAAAAGTACAGAGACAGAAAAGCTCTGGTTGCATATACTTCTGGTATTATTGATTCCTACCTGCCTTCGGATGATTCTGGATACTCATCTGTCGAGGACTTCTACCTGATGACAACAACTGATGATATCGACGATCTGATATTCTCATCTGATGACGACATATGTCTTATGGCCAAAGAAGCTGATCAAACTGAGGTAATCTCTAAACCTTCTGTGTTTTATGTTTCCACACCTGTTGTGCTGAGCACACCTGCTGGAGAGATTGACCTGCAGCTCTACAACGATCTCTCTAATGCAGTAGACACTTATACAATAGTGGAAGCTGAGAACATAAGCTAAGGGCTGAGAACATTCAGCTTGTCAAGGATAAAGCAGTAAGTAGAGCTGCTAAACTGAAATCAGTTGAGACTGTTCAGAAGATGACCACAGAACTGAAATTTCTGAAAGTCAATACTTCTGATCGAGATAAACTGATTAAAGAATAGCAGGTTCTCAAAGTCCTACAAGTTAAGTTCGATGAACTCTTCCGACTGGATGAGAGTCTAAACATCAGTGAGGACAATTTGCGAAAGAAAGTAGAAGTTTTCATAAACTCATCTAAGACTGTTCAAAGTCTAAACAACTACTATCGCAAGCCAACTGATAAGAAGGGTATTGGGTTTGAAGGCCCTTCTGGATCCTCGCATGTCCAATCTGATTCACCTTCAAAATGTGAATCAAAGAAGATTTCTGGAAAAGATACAAATTATGATAAATATGTATCAAATAAGGGAAAGGGACCAACTGATCAGGCAAGGCTAGTGTCTGGTAAGAAGGGGAATAGAAATGAACCCCAACTGATCAGACATCAGCCTAGGAATCAACAGAAGAGCCCAGTTCTTCTGAAGAGACCTCAGCCCAATCAGCAGACTAAGTATCAGCCTGGACCATCTCGCAAGGGACAGTCCCAGCTGAAACCCAATCAGGTCAAGCTGCCTAACCAGCATGCTAAAGGTAAATTGACTAACCATCTGTGCAAAGAAGATATGAATCTTTTGATGGAAGCAGTCGTACCTACCCTTATAACCAGAAATCCAGGACAGCTGCACCTGAGCCCCACTAGATTAAAAGAAGACAGACTAACAAGAAAAATCTCAAGTTTTCTGATTCATCCAAAGCTCACACTCATAATCATATTGATCAGAATGCACATGAAGAGATGTGTATTATGTAGATGCTTATGGGAGAAAAATCAGGCAATTCTGATCTTGTTAATTATCATGGAAGTGCCCTGTTTGTTTGGATCCCGAAAGGCAACACTAACCCATCTGTTGGGGTTATACTGGAAAGTATGTTTTTACTTTGTATAACCAAACTGAATTTCTATCTTATTTACTGAAAATAAATTATTTATCACTGTTGCTTTAAATATGAATGAATGTTATATATATTTACTGCATACCTGTTCGTTAAATAGTACGTGTTACATGTAGCTAATGCGGTGATACCAGATCACAGAAGATCACATTAACAATTCCTTGTAACTAAGTACAAATTCACAACCTAGATGGAAATGAAGAATCCATCGTGAAAGGTTGAAGTATAAGGCTCAGATTGGCTTGTCTTGACCAAGAGATAACACTAGTGCATTATGATGCACTGAATAGGACCTACAACGAGAATAAATTCTTCAGTACTGAATATAGAAGAATTAGATCTCAGTGGTTCGTTATTTCTTAATCTCTGTCCCTTAAATAGGATCGTGTGTAATTAATAATTATTGCTTTGATTCATGTTGGGTAGAGAATCAATGTGATTCAATACTTTGTGCTTTGGGCAATATTATTAGTTATATGACGATTGCTAAGATTTAATACAGAGAATCATGTGCAAGTACGTCTTGCTTGATTTGTCCCCTTGGTGGGCACGGAAGTTTTATCATACTAAATCTTACAAGTGGAATTTATTTTCGGTACGGATAATAATGTTGAGTTGTTCTTACTCCAAGGAAAAAGATATTAATTAATATAAAGCTTTTCAGTGGCTTAAATTAATTAATGGACTAGATAATCTTAAACACGAGAAATAATAACCAGGAGTCATATTACAGTAATATGGGTTAAGATGGATAATGCAATATTAATTATGTAGTGAGATTAATTAATATTTATGGGCTTGAATAATATTGTGGCTCAATATTGATAATTCAAGGTCCATTAGAAGGTAAAATCTTAATTCTCCTAAAGGCCCCTTTAGTAGCCCAATATAAAGTCCAATAACTGAAAAATGTGATTAAAATAAAAGAAATATTATTGCTATATTTTCCAAGATTTTCGAAAATCTGTAAGAAAGGAAAGAAGAGATTTTCTTGAAAAGATTTTATGGAAAAAGATAAGTATTCTTGGAATACAAGATTATCCCATAAATTCAAGATATCCCAAATCTTGTTTCTTTCTTTGTAATTTTCAAAAATTATTATTTATAAGGGAGGAGATTTTTGTGGAAAAATTATTTATGGGAAAGAGAATATATTGGATATATTCAAAATTACTTCTTGCACAAGAATTAAAGAACTTCCCATATCCAATTTTTGCCAAAAATTTTGATCACCCTAGTATTATAAATAGGGGATGATTTTTTCATCCCCAACACAATTCCATGTGTTGGAAAAATTATAAATCCACAAAGGTGGTGCAACAATTTTTCTCTTTTCCTTTTGTTAATTATTTGAAGGAGATCCTTCCACCAGGATATCAAATAAGGACGTGGGAATACTGGAGAAGGTCGTTGGGTTTGTGTGATCATTCTTCCTCCGTTGAATCCGCAAAAAGGTACGTCGTACGTAACTCCTAGAATTTCGCATGTGTAGGATTTACGTGGTTATTTGTATGAATGATAGGTTGTTGAGTATTTGATTATTATTTGAATTAATATAGGATTAATTCATGCTAGTAATAATTAAATAATTTAAATTTGTATTTAAATTGCACCTCGAATAGATCCGGGCACCCTATTTCCCAACACCCTCAGGACCCAATCCTACTGGGGTACCTAAAGTCTGATCTGAATGCAGGTTCGCGTGGGTTTGGCCAATAAAGGAGGTGTACAAGCAATTATCTGGTACATCGATAGTGGATGCTCTAGGCACATGACTGGCAACAAGCATCTCCTCAGTTCATACATAGAACAAGAAGTCCCACGTGTACTCTTTGGTGATGATAACTTTGGTTTTACCAGAGGATTCGGAACCTTAGTCAATGATGATATACAGGTTTCTAGAGTTCATATGTCGATGGTTTAAAGCACAACCTGTAATCGGTTTGACAGTTCTGCGACAACGGATTCAGTGTTGAGTTCTCGACTGATTAGTGCACTATCAAGAACCGAGCCACTCAACAGATTTTGCTAACTGGTTCCAGAAAAGAAACGATTTACACTGCAGATTGGGACAGTTGTCCAAGAAATGCATGCCTGATTGTTAAGAGTTCCAAAAGTAGCAGTTGGCTCTGACACGAGAGAATGAGTCATCTGAACTTTAAAACTCTTAACAAGATAGCAAGGATGTCCTTGGTTGAAGGGCTCCCGAATGAAGTTTTCTCTAAGGATCAAACATGTGTCGCATGTCAGAAGGGAAAATAAGTCAAGGCTTCATTCAAAGGGATTCATTCACCTCCATCCAGCAGAGTATTGCAACTGCTCCACATGGATCATTTTGGACCAGTTATGCCACTTAGTTTCAGCAGACGCAAGTACACTCTGGTGATTGTGGATGATTTCTCCAAGTTCACCTGAGTTGTATTCTTGTATAAAAAGAATGAAACTACAACAAAAGATACCTGAGCTCCTCAAGACACTATAGAATGAGAAAGGTGTCACTATTGTAAAGATCAGATCAGATAAGGGAACAGAATTCTTGAATTCTTTCATATCTTATTTTTGCAAGGAGTTTGGGATACATCATGAGACATCAACCGCAAGAACGCCTCAACAGAATGGTGTAGCAGAAAGGAGAAACAGAACACTCAAAGAAGTTGCTCGCACAATGTTGGCTGAATATGCAACTCCAAACTGTTTCTGGGCAGAAGCAATCAACATTGTATGCCGTACTAAGAACAAATGCTCTCTGACTAAGATTCACTTCAAAACACCTTATGAACTGTGGAAGGGCAGAAAACCTCATGTTTCTTACTTCCATGTTTTTGGGTGCAAGTGTTTTATTCACAACAATGGGAAAAGCCAGTTGAAAACGTTTGAAGTTAAGTCAGATGAGGGTATTTTCTTAGTATATTCCTCAACCAGCAACGCTTTCAGGGTGTTCAACAGGCGAACTCTAGTTGTGGAAGAAACACTTCATGTGGTCTTTGATGAGTCAACATCTGGTCTGGAGAAATCTGCCTCAGAACAAGCCGTACCAGAACAAGATGTACCTGATGCTCAAAAAACGGATCAGTTAAGCATCAAAGAAAAGGAATTAGATCACGTTACAATGTATGTTCCTAACTTTGATCTTGACGATTCACCAGGTCAGTCAGACCCTAAGGTACGTACAACTGTCGATGAAGAAGTTTGTACAGCTGAGAGAGTAACAACTGAACCATCGGTTCGGGGGAACACTGTTTCCCAAAACGGACTTCGCCTATGATGATTCCAACATCAGCTGAGACATGTCCATGCTATGTGGATCCTATTAATGTACCTCTCCCAATCTCTAGTGACTCAATATCAGATGAGGACGACGATGTCCAAACTGATATAAATCAGGAAGGAAGGATTTGGTTGAAAGACCATCCAACTGACCATATAATCAGCAATCCTAATGCCCGAGTCCAAACTAGACATCAGGTTGGTGAAAGTGCTATGTATTGTTGCTATATCTGTCTTTGAAGGAACCTACCACACACAGAAGAAGCTCTTCAAGATGCCAACTGGATTCTAGCCATGCAAGAAGAGCTAGAGCAGTTTGAAAGAAATCAGGTTTGGGAACTTGTAGACAGGCCAACTCATCAAGATGTGATTGGCACTAAGTGGGTCTTCAAGAACAAGAGAGATGAGAACAATGTCATTACCAGAAATAAGGCAAGACTTGTTGCGAAGGGGTATTCACAATCAGAAGGGATTGATTATGATGACACCTTTGCACCAGTTGCTCGCCTAGAAGCCATTCGGTTGTTTCTGGCATATGCTGCCTACAGAGGGTTTACTGTGTATCAGATGGATGTAAAGAGTGCATTCTTAAACGGGGTACTAGCGGAGGAAATTTTTGTCGAACAACCTCCTGGCTTTGAAACAGGCAACCAGGTGTACCGTTTAAGAAAAGCTCTTTATGGCTTGAAACAGGCTCCTTGAGCTTGGTATGATACACTATCTCAGTTCTTGGTAGACAATGGGTTCTCTAAGGGTATTATAGACAGAACCTTTTTCAGAATTGAAGACGGAGATGATATTCTGATGGTTCAGATCTACATGGACGACATCATTTTCGAATCTCCCAATCAGAACTTATGTGAAAAGATCAGCAAACTGATGTAAGGGAAATTTGAAATGTCCATGATTGTTCAGATGAACTACTTTCTAGATCTTCAGGTAAGAAAAGGAACAGAAGGGATCTTCATATGTCAGGCAAAGTATACAAGAAACTTGCTGACTAAGTTTGGAATTCAAAATTGCAAAACTGCCAGAATTCCTATGATGACTTCCTTCAAGATGGATCCAAACGCGAATGGTCAAAAAACTCACCAGAAAGAATATAGGGCTCTCATTGGATCATTGTTATACCTGACTGCCAGCAGACCAAATATAACCTTTGCAGTAGGTGTATGTGCCAGATTTCAGGCAAACCCAATGCAAAGCTACCTTGAAGCCGCTAAGCGGATTCTTAAGTATCTGAAGGGGACAGTAAACCTTGGTTTATTCTACCCATCAGATGATAATCTAGAGCTTAGTGGGTATTCTGATTCTGATTATGGAGGTTGCAGAATAGACAGAAAGTCAACCTCAGGTACCTGTCAGTTCTTAGGAAGCAAACTGATCTCTTGGATTTCAAAGAAACGGACATCTGTTGCCACATCTACTACTGAAGCAGAATACATGGTTGCAGGCAGCTGTTGCTCCCAGCTGCTCTGGCTTAGTCAACAGCTGAGGGATTATAACATTGTAGCTACGAATGTGCCTATATTCTGTGACAGTAATAGTGTTATTGCAATCACACAGAATCAAGTTCTACATACAAGATGCAAGCATGTGGACATCAGACATCACTTCATCAGAGATCATGTGGAAAAGAAGAACATCAGAATGGAAAAGATCCATACTGTTAAGAAAAGAGCAGATATCTTAACCAAGCCGTTAGCTGAAGTCAGATTCAGGGAATTGTCAATCGAGCTAGGACTACTGGACTTAGGAGAAAATGCACCTGAATTCTTCGGTGGATTGGTCTCAAAGACCAGTTGGTTAAGAACCTGATCAGGTAAGGAATCAGTTGGAGGAGGAACTTCAACTGATACGAAAAGATCAGTTGGGTACTGATTAGATAAAAGGTGACATTTGAAGCGGGAACTTCAACTGATATGAGAGGATCAGTAGAGAATTAATCAGAAAGGGACATTGTTGAGAAAGAATTAAGGCTTAGAGGCTCAAAAATAAGATCAACACTTAATGGTCAGACAGGATTGAGTCAGTCAAACACTCGTGGTAATTGATTTATTACAATATCAGTCAATCAGATATGTATCTCTAATTCCTGCTGTATCTGTTTTCATTTATGTGTTGATTGGTTATATTTCGCATTTAAATATTATTTAAATGATGTCGTACTGACATACATTAAAAGCGGACGCGAGATATATGTATTAAATGCATTAATTACGCCTTTTTAAATCCAAAAGCTATGGTGTACATTTTCCTTAACCACACGATCTGCACTTTTAAAAACCGCCTCACCCAAACCGTCGATCTAGATTAGACGTCGTTTGGGTTTTTGATTTTGTAAATGATTATGTTCTTTCCCTCTCGTTTTAAAACCCTTTGTCAACCTAAAACACTCTCCCACTTCACAAAAACATTTTACTCTGCAACTTTTGGACTCAAAATTTCCCTGCATTTCACACTCACACTTGGTAAAATTAATCTGAGTTCATATTGTTGTGAATATTATCTGGTATTTTTTGTGTTTTTGTCAATAGTTCCAACTATTGCAGTTAATATTGTGTTTATTTCTCAATTCTAATTGTTCTAAATGTTTATAGAAATGGCACCAAAAGTGAGAGATATCGCTGAAACAGCCCACTCTTCATCTCACGCATCACCGGAACAGGAACCAGAAGATCCAATCTTCAGGGAATTCGCAGATGAAGTTATTGAAGAGCGGTGTGTGGATTTTAGGACGACATTTAATCCAGAATCACTCGAGATACTAAAGATGTTGAAAAAATGTGGACTGAAAACGTATTGTTCTGCGAGCGCGGATTCAATTCTAATGGATGGTGCTCTTGAATTTATCTATAATTTGAGAGACCATGACGGAGTTCTATACTCTGAGGTCCAGGGAGAACATTTAGAAATCACAGACGATGATTCACGGAGGATTTTTTGAATACCTGCTCCGGCGGACGGAATCACGCCAGATGTTTATCGCATCGGAGAAGAAAGCGCCATTTTGGACCTTTTACTTCGCCCTGCTGATGCTCATCACACAAAAGGGTTTAAGAAACCAATGTTGAAGAGGAAGTTTAGATTGTTGTTCGACATCGTTCAGAAAGTGATTATTGGAATCACTTACAGCCTAGATGTGGTCACTCTGGAAAAGGTGAACATTATGGCGGCTATAATTGACAATGCCAATATCGAATGGCAAGGGTTTCTGAAAAAGAGGTTGCTGGAGGAATCAGCAAAGTTCGTGGTGGAAGACTCCAATGTAGTACTTACGGCAAAGATCACGATGCTGCACAAAGTCTCTTTGTTTCTTATTGATTTTATGAAAGAGAGAGACTGGAGTGAAGATGAGATGGTACCTTATGTGTTAGCACGCAAGAAGATGATGATTATCAACAAGCCAATTCCTGGTTTAGCTGACGATGATATTGAACCAGCTGTTAAACCAACAGCGGAAGTCCGTAAGAAGGGCAAGGGTGGTCAGAAAAGAAAAGCTCCCACCAGAAAACCAGAAAAATGGATAGTCTTTAAAGAACCAATTGCCAAGAAAGCCAAGTCAGCACCAATTGTTGTTGTTGTGAAAGGGAAGAAGAAGCAGACAAAACTGGTGGATGAATCATCTGATTCTGATGATGATCGCATTCCGATCAGCAGATTGCCTAGAGGTCCTAGACAGGCATCCAGAGAATCACCACGCAGATCACCTTCCAAATGACCTGCTCAAACTGAGCCACCGCCAATGGCTATACCGATTTTTTCTGCCAAACCTACTTCTCCTGATTCTGCTCATCTGGAGGCTTCTTAACCTACTCCAGAAGCTCCAGAATCTGTTGTACCTCCTCCACCATCTTCGCCAGAACCAGAAATTAGGTCGTTTACTGAGAAGATTATCAGATGGAGATTGGAGAAGATGATTGAAGACAGATATCCAGAACTTGCCATTAAGTAGGACGCAAGAGATACTGTTCTTGATGTGCTCACCTGGAGAGACATCAGACTGAAGAAGTTTGAAGATTTTGGGACAGTACTTGAGCAGAAAGGAGGAATCAGACATTTCCTTGATTACGAAATCTAGATGCGTAAGATAGCTGGGGTTGAGACTGCTCCTGATTTGTTATCTGATGATGTGGTAGCCGGCCTTATCACAAGGTAGTTGGGTATGCCGGATAGCCCGATGCACAGGGAGATGACTCACAAGATGGTCAAATATAGTCAAACAATGCAGCAGATGAAGCTATCTGGTGAAGAAGAGGAGATTGATGACGGTGGTCCGATAAGTATTGAGGAAATATTTGAACAGATGGCCGATATAGAGAACACAGCCAAGGAAATGCGGATCATTGAGGAGTCTGAGGAAGATGCCGATGAAGCTATTGTGGGAGATGCGGGACTCCATCAGCTAAGGCTCAATCAGCCGAGCACTTGATAGACCTGACTGCTGAGAGGAGTCAAGCTGAAGAAATGGAGGTCGAAGGTCCCTCAACATCAGCAGGTCAAGTAGTTCAAATTCTTCAAACCTCTCCCAATTTTGAAGAAAATCTGATAAAGTACATCAAGAACACGTTTTGTGCGAACATGGCTCAAATGTTCAGGGATGATGTAAGCTTTTTCGTTCAACGAACCTTGGAAACAACCATCAGAACAGAAAGAGAGAATGTCTCTACTCACTGCATGAGACTGAGTGAGGATTTTAGAGACAACACTGCTGACAAAATGATTGAGGTAAATGAGAAAATGGTTCAGATTAAAGAAAGAAGAAATCAACAATTCACGCTGATGATGAATGAGAAGATAGCTCAACTCACCAAACTGCATAATGATCTTGCTGATGCTACGAAGATAGTCAATCACTCTGCAGATAAGCTTGAAAATGTTTATACCAAGTTGAGCACTGTTGTTGATCAAGCTCAAATTTCGATGATTGTTGTTGTTGAAACAGCACAACCTGATGTTGAGATCAATTCTCCTGCTCTTGAAGAACTGAAGCAAGAGCTGACAAGCAAGATTGGTAACCTCAGTACTGAACTGAAAACTCTTTTTGAGGGAACCAAAAAGGGGGAAGAAGATAAAGATGCTGAAGTTCAGGGAAGACTAAATCAGGTTGAGAATTATGTTGTTGGGATCTAGATCAAGCTGGATCAGAAGAGAATTAAGAAAGATGCTGAAGCAGCTGCAACACTCGTACAAGCAGAATTCATCTCTTCATCAACCGAGTCTGATGAGAAAGACAAGAAAACAATTGTTGCAGAGAAGAAGAAGAAACTGAATGAACTTGTTGTAAAGAGGAAAGCCGAAGAAAAGAGAAGAGCTGAAGAGCTGAGCAGAAAGAAGAAGCGTGAGGATGCATCAAGTCTGGACAGATCCTATCAAATCAAGAAAAAGAAAGGGTTAGTTGCTGGATCTGGAGAAGGATCAGATGTAGTAGAGCCAATCTTGCCTGGTGACGTGAATGTGATTGTTAAGCCGGACAAGAATTTGGTGAAAGAATGGAAGAAGATCAAGGGCGAATGGTACATAACGGCTTACATAAGTCAGATAATTTGCATTTCTGGTGACAAGGATGAAATGTTCAGAAATTGGTTAAGTAACAAGCATCCAGCGTTCTATGATTGCATAATGAGAGAGACAAAAATTCTGAGTTGCATTCCTGTTGCACCTGAAGTTGAAGTAATGGAGTACAAGAAGACTCCTGACGGGAAGGTGGACAAGATTGCGTTTAATGTAACTTTGAACATGTGTTTAGCTCAAGATGACATCTATTAAGAGGACAAGGTTGCTGCAGTCAAAGCTAGGCTTTATGAGATGTGTGGAGTACCTGTAGAGGATAGAGACTGAATAAATCAGAAGACCTTTTATAAGATCAGTTAGGAATATTTCAGACATGTACTTGTAATGCTCATACTATATCAATGAAATGTTCTATTTTCTGATCTTAAGACAAAATCTCTTTGTCTTCTTATTTACTGTTACTATTACTTGTTCAGCATGCTTTCTAGTTAATGCTTTGGTTCCATCAAAAAGGGGGAAATTGTTAGGAAATTTATAGTTTTGATGGAAGTTCCAAAAGAGTTGTAATAAGACCAGTCGAACCTGTTAGTCGACTGATGATGAGTTAGGAAACCAGCTGAACATGTTAGACAGCTAATGGAATAGATTAGGTCACATATTGAGAGGGAACTCAATATGTATAGATTAAGTCCAAGGATCAGAAGACAAGATCAGCAGATGCCAAGGATCAGAAAACAAGATTAGCAAATGCCGAAGATCAGAAGACAAGATCAGCAGATGCCGAAGATCAGAAGACAAGATCAGCAGATGCCAAGGATCAGAAGACAAGATCAGCAGATGCTAAAGACCAGAAGACTTCGCTCTATAAAAGCAAAAATACATATTCTATCAAGATATCAGAAGAGCGGATAAAGTTGAAGCTAAGACAACTATATCAGAAGACTCAAGGTATCCTAATCAGTAAGTCAAGCTGAGTCAGAAACGTGATAAGTTTACTCATGTATCCAAAACATACTAAGGAAATCAAACAAGAAGAATGTTAACTTAGTTGGCTTTACAAGGCGTCGAATAAGTGTACTTGCTAGCCACTAAGAACTCGACACGTATGTACATAAACTAACAATACAGGATATAGCGTATCATGGCCAACAGCTAGAAAGGATAAATATACACGAAGAAGACATGGCCTGCCTGAGCACATCAAATCACGCCTGCAAGCTACCAAAAATAGCCTGAGATTCAAATTGCTCTCCAACGGCTCTTTGATTTCAAGGTCTATAAATATGGGATCAAACCTTAAGAGTAAGATTACGGATATTATACACACGCTCAAGCTACAAGCAAATTTCCGCAAGAACGCCAAAGACTCAAGCAAATATTCTAAGTGTTCATCCCATAGGTTCTTAGCAAGAAATCTCATCATTTAGCTTTAGGATACTCAAATACTAGGATAGATTTCCAGTTGGAAACCATACAAATCTTTACCCAAACCGAGTGTTAGGTTAATTTTGTGAGCAACATTTCAAGTTAGGGTTTCTAGTCTTGATTTTTGGGATAAGTTGAGTGAGAACTCCATAAACATCTGATTGTAAGGTGTTTGGACTAACACATTAAACTAAGTCTAGTTTGGTAAGTAAGTGTCCCTGCTGATAGGGAAGAGTGGACATAGGACAAGTTGTCCGAACCACTATAAATTGTGTGTTCTTTATTCTGCTTTACACTATTGCACACTACTTTTCTGATAAGCTATCATGCATTCACTAAGTATAGATCAGTTCTGCACCAAGTAGCTAATCTGATCAGATTGACCTGTTGTCATCTAATCTGATTCAGAATACTTAGAATCTGATTTAAGAAAACTGATTTTTCTACACGGGTTAAAACAAGCTTCCGCACATTAGTTGACCTGATAGACACCGAACTGATTTGCTTCACAGCAAATAGTAAGTTGGATATCAGATCGTATTGATCTCACACGCAATCTATCAGCACTTATCTGATCTTACACGCTGATCACGAAAAAGTTTTGGAAGTCTACAGAGGTTGATGTGCAAAGCTCAGATTGGCTTGTCTTGACTAAGAGATTGCACTAGTGCATTGTGATGCGCAGAAGCGGACCTACAGAGAGGATAAATTCTTCCGTACTAACTTATGTGATGAAGAATTAGACCTCAGTGGTTGTTGATTTCTTAATCTCTGTCACTTAAATAGGATTGTGTGTGATTAATATTTATTGTTTTGATCTATGTTAGGTTTAGAATCAGAGAGCGATTCTATACTTTGTATTTTCGGCAATATTATTAATTGCATTGTTGTGCCCGGTTTATAACTTCCGGCCAACAAATAACAATTAAAGTAGGTGATCAACGTAAATGAAGTAACACTTAAGTTTGATTACCCAGTTCCCCTTTTGAATAAGACTACGTCTGGGGGCTCCAAGCCAGAAATATTGTATTACTCTTTTTCTGCCTAGAATGCTAAAAATTTGATCCATTACAATGACTGGCACATGTTGTATTTATAGACATAGAACTAGGTTAAGTTTCTTTGTGGGCTTTCCCGCGGGCTTGCTAGGGCTTCAGCCGCCAGAGCTAGGGTTCCTCTTAGGGTTTTCCGGCTTATCCCACAATCCTCGCTCCCCGATACACATACCATGATTACGATCCGCAATATCCGCACCATTAACTACCCGTATCTTTTCCATATTTATCCCTTAACCGACTTCGAGACCAAGTCACCTCCGACCTGTGCGATTTTCCAAGTCGCTACGCGACCTTCATGTTCCTCCAAGTCGCTTTGCGACCTGCGTAGCATTTTAAGTCGCCTCGCGGCCTACATGGCCAAAATGAAGTCGTCCCTAACGACAAGTGTATGATGGAGAATCACTGCCTCCGGCAGGTCAGACTATTTCACGTTACAATAATTGCCCCTCAAGTCGAGGTCGTAAGCTCGCATTGGGGCTTTGACTTGACCCGTTGTTTTATATCGCGGCAAGTCGACCTTTGGAAATGTGCCTGGAGTGAATCATCATTCTTGGGGAGGCGAATCGTTGCCTCAATTTCTTGAATCGGTGCGAGGTGTGACCGATTCGTCATGATGGCTTGGCCGACAGGTGATGTCATGTGCCGCGAGCTCACCCAATCAGCAGCTGCGGTGTCGTCCACGCGCTACCCATGCGACTTCCTTTTCTTTGGGGGGCCTTGAATTTATTCATTTTTCACTTTTGACCCCTTCTTCTTTCTATAAAAAAGGGGCTAGGGTTTTAGGCTAAAACCCTTCTGCCTTCATCAATTCCAGAGAGATAAGCAATTTTTTGGCGGAATTTTGAGATTTCAGCTACAAGCTTTCAGGCAAAGGTTCAACTCTTTTTCGCTTCTTTGCTATGGATACCGATTCTCCGACGACCCCATCTTCTCCTCAACCCATTATTCCATCGTCCTCGGACGAGGATAACGTCGCCATAGCTCAGCTCTACCGCCGCCAGGATACCGGCTCTGCTGCCATCAATGTGGGGGTTTCCCCGTCTGTTGGTGCCTCAGGCGCCGATCGGGATGATGGAGGTAACGATGACGAGCAATTTCTGGTGGAGTTGGAGGAAATCACCCATCTTCCCGCGACCTCAACCAAATTCCGTTTGCTACTTGGCGTCGGAGAGGATGGAGGCAGCGGGTCCCTCTGACCCGGCCCAAAATTATGGAGCCTTTGAGCGGGTCTTCGATTATAACTCTTACCACCTTCGAGCTCCATACAAGCGACCTGACCGTAGCTACCGGAAGTCGGTCAGGTCGGACTTCGTGGCGTCCCATGAGAAACCTAGGTCGACTTTGTCTGATCGATATGTGCGTTCCCTTCGTCGCCTATACAAGGTGCCCCGGGATGTGCAACCTCTGATGAAAGTGGCGACCAGCCACCGCCCGGGATGATTGCGGTGAACGAGCATACCATGGAGGCCGGAATTCAATTCCCATTGCATCATACTATTTCTCATCTGGTGGCGGCCTGGAACCAAAGTCTTACGCAGATCACTCCAAATGGTTGGAGCTATATTCTCTCTACCATGACGGTCTTTGACAAAAGCGGGTCGCACCGATTCTTAACCCCGCTGAGTTGTCTTACGTGATGATGCACATTGCCCATGCCGGTGGCTACAATGTCGTGCGACTTCGAAAGGGTCGAGAGCTCATGAGTGGGATCCCCAACAAAGTCGAGGGTTGGCATAGTAAGTGGTGGTTCGTAGGAGGGGCGTGGGAGTCTGTGGATCCTATAAGCACTCTTCCTATACAAGTCCCGATCGACTATGCAAATCGAGTCGAACATGGTAAATCTTACACTTTTGGTTCCGAGGTCGTACTGATCTAATTCTCTTTTTCTTTTGCAGTGTTCACTCCTAAAAAATCCGACCTGTATTGGGACTTCTTGGAGGCCTTCAATCTAGTTTGTGATACCCCTCCGAGTTGCCGGGATGTCAACTCCTTGAATTCCGAGCTCGACCTTCTCAAGGCCGCTTTGTACACATATCCGCGCCATCTCAAGATTCCTTGTAAGTAATTTGTAATTATCATTACTTAGAAATTTTGCGTGAGATTTGTATGACCGGATTTCCCTGTCTGCAGTTCCTATCATCCCAATCTACCGATGTCAACCGCTTGACCTCCGATGTCCGCCGCAAGAAAATGTACTCGCCGATGAGGCACGCGGCGACCTCTGATGCCACTCCTCCAAGCTCAACCCTTCCGGCCCCCTCCCGCCAATGCAGAAAAGAGAAAGCTATGGGGCCGACCACGGGCTCGAGCCTCGCCGAAGAAGGTGAGGGAGGAGATCGGCACGTACCGATCAGAGATTAACCGGGGGCTTGGAAAGTCGCCCCTGCGCTACCACCTCTCTTACCTCTCCCTACCTCATCGCCCGCACCCATTCGGAGGAGGTCATCCGATGATAACTCGGCCGGGTTCTTGATGCGCACCGGTGAACGAAAAGTTTTCTTTTCTTTCCCTTTTTTTTATGACGACTTCTGCATCTTTCGCAGCTTCGAGTTCACGCCGAATAAATTTTCTCCGGAGGTGTTGAGTTTCCTAAGGTCGCCCCAACTTGTTTCGACCGAGGTTCCCGAAACTGCTCGATATCTTCGCGAATTTGGCAGACCGCTTTGGGGGTAGACGCTGAATCGAATATGCCAATGCCCGCCGCCGAAAGTGACGGCAACTCAGATGGCCCTCGTTTCACTCCCCCAAGGCGCTTTCTTCGAGAAATCCAAAGGCTCAACCGAGACGGAGCTCGAGAACTTGAGGAAGGCGCGGGCCAGGGTTGCCAACCAGGCCAAGTCGATCCTTTCTGTGACCGAGATCCAGAAGGAGCTGGAGACGTCCAACTCCGAGCACCTTCAAAGAATCTCAACTCTTGAAGGTCGAAGTGCGGGAGGTTGGAGGCGAAGCTTCATGGCGGAAGGCGAGCGTGGCTCGGGTCGAGGGCAAGCTAGGTGAGGTAGAGAAAGAGCTGGTGGAGGCAAGGTAGGAGCTGGCTAAAGCGAAGGGGGAGTTGGTCGCCAAGGAGGCGCATTTTCAGGCCGTCGAGGAGTTGAACGTCAATTTTGCATATGTGATGGCGTTCGTGGGTGCCATCCGGATCTGCCATAAGGCAAACCCCACCGGCGACCTCAGCGGGCTTTTCGCCGAGCTTTTTGATTATGTCCGCGACAACCCTCCGGCCCCCAGCGTCATGTTGGAGATCAAGGACCTGGAAGATATGGGTATCGACCTCTTCTTCTTTGCCAACCCGAGCCTGATTGTGCATCCCACTCCGAACCCGGATGAGGCATTGCCGGGTTCCGCCGATCTGGCTCCCGAGCCCCCCTTTGGAACAGTTTGTCCTCCTCCAGAGGTCGTGGGAGGGAAGGCCTCTAATGGACCAAACGTCAGCTCGGCCGGGCCTTGATGAAAAAATTTACTTGATGAAGATGATGAAATTTTTCTTTTACCTTTTTTTTTTTTTTTGCTGCACCACTCATGTATCGGCCTTGGGCCTTATTAATGAAAACTCTCTTTTTTGTTCCTACATCGTGTCGACTTGATTTCCTTATGCGACCTTTAACTTTTGTTTAATCCTCGTCGTCTTATTGTCTATGCGACTTGTTGTTCGTATATTGCTTTTAGTCGTCTTACAAAGTCGGGGGAAATCACGCCTTACCGGGTAGTGATTTTGCCTCTAGTATGTCGAAAGTTGCACCTCAGGTGATTCGCATATCATTATTTATTTATTATAATTTTTTTATGCGAACCGCTTGGTTTTAACATAGGAATTTTGAAAAGAGAGGATCATTATTATCAATTGATACTACTTGTTTACATCGATGTGAACCTACTGATAATATTTCTTCAGGTAGGTCGCATTCCATGGATACTGGGCCTTGGTACCGTCTAGTTTCTCGAGCTCGTAGGCTCCATTCGGTAGGATCTTTGAGACTCGGAACGGGCCCTCCCAGTTTGGACCGAGGGATCCCCTTGACTCTCCGAGTACTTCTTTCAGTACCAAGTCTCCCTCTTTGAAACGTCGAAGTCGCACCTTAGAATTATAGTACCTCTCCGACCTTTGCTTGTATCTTGCATTTCTCATATTGGCCTCTAAATGCTTCTCTTCGAGCAGGTCTAGATTTCTGGCCAAGACCTCGTCATTGAGATCGAAGGCGACCTGGTTTGTACGGAGATAGGGAAAGTCGATCTCAGCACGTACGACTACCTCGGTTTCGAAAGCCAGTGAGTAAGGAGTTTCTCCTGTTGAATTCCTGGAGGTTGTCCTGTATGCCCACAACACATCCGGGAGCTCACTGGCCCATTTTCCTTTTCCTCCCTCAATCTTAGCCTTGAGTGTGTGCTTTATTTTTTTGTTTATGGCCTCAACCTGACCGTTCGATTGGGGATGGTATGGAGTCGAGAAGAGCTTCATGATCTTCCATTTTTTGAAGAAAGTGTCTATCTTGAGGCCGTCAAACTGTTTTCCATTGTCGGATATGATCGCCTGCGGTAATCCGAATCTGTAGATGATGTTCCGCCATATGAATTTGATGACATGATCTTGATCTATAGTTGCCAATGCCTCAGCCTCAGCCCATTTCGTGAAGTAATCTACCGCTACCATGGCGTACTTGACCGAGCCTGGGGCTGTTGGGAGCGGCCCAATGATGTCTATCCCCCACTTTGCGAATGGCCAAGGACTGAGGATGCTTGTAAGTTCCTCTGGGGCGGCTTTGATGGAAGGGGCATAGATTTGACATCTATGGCACTTGCGGGCGAAGATGATGGCATCGGCCCTTAGATTTGGCCAAAAATATCCTTGTCTTATGGTTTTGTGAGCCAACGATTCTCCCCCAGCATGGTTTTCGCATACCCCTTTGAGTATTTCGCGCAGGACGACCTGCCCTTGCTCTGGTGTGATACATCGAAGTAGGGGTCTGCTGAAGCCTCGTTTGTATAATTCGTCATTGATCATTGTGTTCCGCGCGGCTCCCAGTTGTAGCTGCCGAGCTTGAACCCGATCAGTTGGTAGGAGACCACTTGTCAAGTATTCAATGATGGGTGTCATCCAGCTCGATGTCGGGGTTTATAAAGTCGCGACTCTCGCATGTGCGGTGGATAGGTGGGAGAGTGTCGTGATGGTGACATCTTTCATATCTGGTGATCCTTCGGAAGTCGCTAGCCGCGCTAAGGCATCAGCTCGTGAATTATGTTCTCTCGGGATTAGTTTGACATGGATCTATTCGAATTTATGACATAATATTTTTACGATCTCTTGGTAAGTTGTCATCCTGTCATCCCGTGCCTCGTATTCCCCCGAAACTTAGCAAGCTACGAGCTAGGAGTCTATGTGAACCTGCAATCTTTTGACACCCATGGCAGTCGACATCTCTAGACCGCTGATGAGTGCCTCATATTCGGCCTCATTGTTTGTCGCGGGAAAGTCGAATGTAATGGCATTTTGGAAAGAGATGCCATCCAGATTCATCAGAACCAAACCGGCCCCCGACTTGTGGGAGGTCGCTGACCCATCCACGAATAACTCCCACGGCGGGTTGTTTGAGCACCCGGCCTCTGAAGGAAAGGTAAGCTCGACGATGAAATCGGACAGCGCCTGAGCTTTGATGGCAGGCCGGGGGGCATATGTTACTCTATATTACCCGACCTCGATGGCCCACTTGAGGCATCGACTTGTCGTATCAGGTCGGTGGAGCACATTCCTTAGAGGCAGGGAGGTGAGAACTTCGACTTGATGGTCGAAAAAGTATGGCCTCAACTTCCTTACGCTCATGACCAATGCATACGCCAGCTTTTCTAGTGATGGATAACGCTGCTCGGTCTCGTTCAGTGTCTGATTGACGAAGTAGATGGGGAGATAATTTTGGCCCTCTGCCAGGACGAGCACTGCACTTAGAGCGATTTCTGAAGCCGCGAGATATATGAAAAGTTTTTCTCTCGGGACGGGTTTGGATAAAATGCTCACGTCTGCCAGATAAGTTTTATCTTCTCGAGAGCTTCCTGGCTTTAGGGTGTCCATTCAAACTTTGATTTCTTCCAGATCGTGTCGAACATTGGCTTGCATTTGTCCCCCATTCGGGAGATAAACCTGTTCAAGGCGGCTAGGCAACCCGTGAGCTTTTGTACCTCTTTCACATTTTGAGGTGCCCCCATATCCAGTATGGCCTTAACTTTTGCTGGATTTTCCTCTATTCCCCTTTTGCTGACCAAGTGCCCCAGGAATTTCCCGGACTCAACCCCAAAATTATATTTTTTAGGGTTGAGCCTCATATTAAACTTCCTTAGGACATAGACTTCTACCGACTTGCCGATTTGATCGGCAAAGATGTGGTTGACCAGCCTTTGATATGTCGCCCCTGCGTTTTTCAGGCCAAATGGCATTCTTTTCCAACAATAGAGGTTCTTCTCTGTCAGGAATGAGGTATGTTGTTGATCAGGTTCGTACATGGCTATCTGATGATAGCCTGTGAAGGCGTCCATAAATGACATCATCTCGAGCCCCGCCGTGTTGTCTATCAGGTGGTCAATGTGAGGCGTGGGGAAGAAATCTTTCGGACAAGCCTCATTGAGGTTGGTAAAATCAATGCAAAGTCACCAGGTTCCGTTTGATTTTTTCATCAACACCGCATTGGCGACCCACTGTGGTTGGTCGGCCTGCATGATCAGGTTGTTATCTAGCAACTTCTTCACCTCTTCAGCAAGTGCCGCATATTTTTCCGGGCCGAATTTTCTGCCTCTTTTGGGCTATCGGCCTCCGGGCTGGGTCGATTTGCAATCGATGACATGCTACTTTTGGATCTATCCCTACCATGTCTTTGTGTGACCATGCGAATACGTCCAAGTTCTTTTTGAGAAAGTCGATGACTTCCCCTTTCAGGTCGTCGGGTATCTTAAAGTCTATGATGACTTCTAGATCTGGCTGAGCTGGATCTACTTTGACTTTCTCGAGTTCTTCCCCTGGGGTGGCCCTTGAGCCGTCTTAACGGGTGTCATCGATCTCGGCTTCGATTAGAAACTCTTTAGGTTCCGGCCCCATTCTTGGGTCGAGGTCGTTGTGACTTCTTTTCTTACTCGCTCTTTCGTCATTCACTTCTTCGCACTGTTTTTCACTATCTATTACAAGTATTTGTTTACTAGATATTGTTGCGGAATTGAAAAGAGACAAAGAATAAATCAAACAACCCCTTGCATCGACTTGGTCACCTTTAACAGTGCCGACCAACCCACTCTTGGTGGGGAACTTTACACAAAAATAAAAAATGGAGGATGCAGCCTCGAATTCATGCTCAAACGGCCTCCCAAGAAAGCCGTTATAGGAACTTGGGAGGTAGACAACTAGAAAATCTAACAACCTAGTTGCCCTAACTTCACTGTTCAGAGTAGAGACTAGTTCGACAGCCAGCCGAATCATTCCTGACGGCTTCACTGTTGCATCACCGAAGCCTTTCACGACATGGTCGCATGGGGTGATGTAAGCATCATAGTCCCCGATCTGATACAGGGTTTTCTTGAAGATGATATTGCAGAAGGCACCCCTGTCCACCAGCAGCCGGCACACCGTAGTTTCCATGATGTTTGCTTTGAACATAAGGGGGTCGACATTTGGGTAGGCTATCCTGGCTCTATCCTTCTCGCCGAACACAATCGTGCTGGTTTCCTCCCCCATTGTAAAGACTAGCAGCACCATTTTCTTGGCATTCTCTATCTTCCTTATCTGGGTCTTCATCCTCCGTTTGGAAGAGGAAGTTGTAGAGAGTCCTCCAACTGTCCTAAGTGGGGAGAGGGTATGTATGACGCGACCTCCAGTATTCTCGAGCATGGGAGGGATAGGTCGTTCTCCCTAACCTTTTCCCTGGTCGGAGTTTCTGGGGGCTGGCTCCGCCTATTGGCGACCTCTCTGTTGGCGATCAACAAACCATCTTCGTACAGTTTCCAGAATTGGGGGAGTAGATCCTTGCACTCGCTTGTGTAGTGGCCTACCTGCTCGTGAAAATGGAAGAACTTGTTGGGGTTCAGCTTGCCTTTGTTCTTGATTGGGTGGGACGGGAGGAGTAATTCCCGCTCTCTGATCTGATTGTAAACATGTTCGGGAGTCATGCCCAATGCTTCCATTAGTTTGACTGGGATGTTCTCTTAGAAAGGCTTGAAGCTGTCGGGTGCCTTGTAGTGACCCCCAGTTTTCTTGGAACCCTTCTTTGAATCTGCGACTTCCTTAGTCTCTGAAAGTCGGGATTCCAACAGTTCCGACGTATGGATCAGATCGCTCGCCCGCCTTTGGAAATCGGCATAGCCAGCCGGGTAGTCAGCGGTCATGCACCGCCACAGCTTGGTACCCTTTCTGAGGCCGGAGATGGCCCCTAATAGCTTCGCCTCATCCCCTATGGGATCCCCTTTGAGGATGAGTTTGTCTGTTGTAGCCATAATAATCGGTCAGCAGCCACATGGCAAATGACGATGACGTAGCAAATGGTGATGACATGGCGGCTAGGACCGAGTTCAGATGTAGAGTACGAGATGTCGAGGTCGACCTTCAAAGGGCGACCTGGCAACGAGCAAAGATGAGTCGAGCTCGCCTTGTCGAGCAGCCTCCCCCGAGGTTGCTCTATGGGTGAGGTCGACTAGTACGGGAAGAAGACGAGCCACGTTTGCCTTAACGAGCGACCTACCCTTAGGGCAACTTGGCAGCAGAATAAAGACGAGTCGAGCTCGCCTAGACGAGTGGCCTCCCCCGATGTCGCTACGTGGGCAAGGTCGGTAGGCATATCGGAGCGAAGATAAGCAAGGAAAGAAAATCAAGATAAAGATTCCCGGTGTTTGTTATGAAAATAGAAGATCTTGCATATCTATTGCAGATCCTGGCGAAGATTTAGTGTATCTTGTATTTCCTTATTTAGAAGGCCCATTAAGTGGCCCATTAGGGTTTTTTCATCTTTGCACCTTGTAACTATTATAAATAGGGGACAAACCCCAAGAAAAGAAGGACACAAAAATATACACAAAAATCATAGTAGAATGATCCTGACTTGGTATGCCCCCAGACGTAGTCCTTCCGGACAAACTGTGTCAAAAAATTATGTGTTCTCTATGTTTCCTATTCATTGTTCATTCTGAATTCACATATTACTTATTTGTGGCCCCAGATATAAAATTTAGAGTACAACAATTCGCCGTCTGTGGGAACAATCTAACGAATATTCAAGGAAAATTCATTAGGACCCAAAAATAAGAAATCGAGAAAAAACACTCACTGTTCATCCAAAACTCATACCCCAGAAAGATCAGGTTCTCGATTCATTCGATTTGTTCTACAAGATTTCACAAAACAAAAACCATCGAAACCTTACACATCCCAGAATGCACTCCTACACCTTTGCTGTCCAACAAGGATTGATTTTTAACGAAGGGATTCGAATTTTTGAGGCATCTGCACAAACAATCCATCTGCTATCATCAACAGTGACAGATCATTCATCAACACTGGACATCTCATGGATCTATACAAGGAATTAGAAAAACAAAGTCACCGAGAAATCAGAAAACCCAGATTCTGGTCCCAATATATGTGGCCGACATAGAGAGTTTATACTCCGGCCATTCCCGCCGCCAAAGCCGATAACCTCCTTCGCAAAGCACCAGAGGCCGTGGCAACCAACAGAGAAGAGCCCATCCGCGACTCGTCACTGAAGCCCATCGCCGCTTGCCCTCGATCCTGCCGCGATATCGATGAATCGCAGCACCACAACCAACCATGTCCAATACCTGCCGGACACTCGAGTGCGATAGCCTCCCTAACGCCGCAACAGCAAATGGGGCCAGCCCGACATCGCCGATCGGGACTCCATAATGACGACGAGTTTATGGCCGATTGCAGCCATAAACTACTCGTGACTCTCGTAACGGAAAAAAATACTCGTGACTCTTGTAAAGGAAATTGCTCGGATACCCGGAGCCAAGGGCAATTCAAAGAATCTACGGGCAGTCCTTTAGCCCACTCACATCAGGTTATATTTCATTTAATTTCTTTTAATATATATCACAGTATTCATACTTTCATATATATTAAAAGGTGGGGGCATATGTGCTCATATCTCGAGCTATTCGAGTTAATTTCAGAAAATAGTTGACGTTAGAGACTCAATCTAGCATGTCTAAATTTGGAGGGTTATTTAAAATGAACTCCAAATCCTTACTAATAACATAAACCCTAGGAAAGGGCTATCATAAAATTCATCTACGAGCACTCGAAAGTCTCACACAGATGAAACAGACTTATAATCCGACTTCAAACTTACATCGCGTCAATCGATTAAGGAAAATACTCAAATTCATAAAGTCGCGGTCTCAAACAAGCAGACCCGACGACCTCAAATTCATAAAGTCGCGGTCTCAAACAAGCAAACCCGACAACCTCAAATTCAAGAAGTCGCGGTCTCAAACAAGCAGACCCGATGACCTCAAATTCAAGAAGTCGCGGTCTCAAACAAGCGGACCGAACTACGTCAAAATCCCGAGGTTGTGCTATCAAACGAATGGCCCTGTCGACCCCGACGAACACAATGGTCAAACCAGAAGGCAATCAAGTCGCAACTTAAGTAAGACGACAAATAAGCCCTTCAAATCACAAGTCAAAGAGAGTTGTAACCTCAATAAAATGACCTCAAAAGATGACCTTTTCGTATCAAACGAATATCTCAACACAAGCTGACACCGAGTTAAAAAACTTGTTTAAAGTCACATTTCGGAATATCCTTCAGCTCACATCATAGCCATGACTTTCGAATCCCAAGGTCGATGAGGTCGCGGCCTAAACGGCTCGATTCTTGTCACAACTTCATAAGACGACAAAGAACAAGTTCATTTAAATCGCAATGTCAATAAGACGATAAGAACACAGCTCGATTCAGAGTCGCAGAAGTTAGTCAAGTCACTAGCAAACAGTCTGGAAGAACTATAAACCTATGCAGTCCGAAATGACTATAAACCTATGTGCCAATTTTCTCATATTCTTGAAACAACAAATCGCTCTGACACAGACGATCCAAACAAACTAGAATCAAATCTCGATCCTAGGGCAAGACCCTAGGGATCCCAAACCTTTGCACATCCATGAAAGATGTTTTTAAGCAGATATCAAAACCCGATCCTAGGGGCAAAACCCCAGAAATCTCCAAGGTTATTTTATACCACAAAAATTGAAAAAGATCTTGTTAATAATTTCAAAATTCAAGTCTCCTTTCCAACACAGATAAAAATCAGTTTTATCAAAAATATCAGAAACACTTTCTGACCTCGTAATAATATCTTTACAAAATCTTCAAGAGTCTTTAAACATATATCTCTCTCTCCCAAGGAATCTCCTCAAATGGTAAAACAAACCATGGCACTTCCGCCTCCTAAGGCGATGACTTTGTCCACCTATACGGCGTCGACCTGCCCGCCTCCTCGGCACCGGCATTCCGCCTCCTAAGGCGATGACTTTGTCTTTATCTGGCGTCGACACCCTACCTACTCGGCGTCGACATTCCGCCTCCTAAAATTTATGACTTTGTCCGCCTATCTGACATCGACGACCCTCCGCCTCTGGTATGCATTCCACCTCTGGCGATGACTTTGTCGCCTATCTGTAATCGACACCGCCGCCCGCATCCTATTCGCCTCTAAGGCTATGATTTTTTTTTCACCTATCGGCATCGACTGCCCTTTCCTCGGCGCCCGATACGCCTCTAAGGTGATGATTTTGTCGCCTATCACGGCGTCGACACGCCGCCTCCTCACCGCCCGGCATTACGCCTCTAAAGCGATGACTTTATCCGCCTATCTGACATCGACACCGCCCGCATCCTCGTGGCATTCCCTCCTAAAGGCGATGACTTTGTCGCCTATCTGGCGTCGACACCGCCCACCTCCTCGGTGTCGGCATTCCGCCTCCTAAGGCGATGACTTTGTCGCCTATCTGACATCGACACCGCCTCCTCGGCCGGCATTACGCCTTCTAAGGTGATAGTAGTAACCGGCCTTATATGGCGTCGACTGCTGGCTCCCTCGGCAAGCATTAGCCTCCTAAAAGCGATGATTTTGTCCGCCTATACGGCGTCGATTTACCCGCCTCTTCGGCATCGGCTTTCCACCTATTCGGCAAGGTTCACTGGTTTGGCCAAGTCAAATAAAATTTTACCTTTCTTTTCATAATTCCTGGGTGTTAAACCGAAGGAGGTCGCATGAGTAAACATCGAACCCCCGAGGTACGACTTTCGACATACTGGAGGAAAAATCACAACCCAGGGAGGTGTGATTAACCCCGACATTGTAAGACGACTAAGCAAAAGTTCATAAATAAGCCGCATCCAAATAAGATGGCAAGAACATATGCAATTTTAAAGTCGCATAAGGAAATCAAGTCGGCATGCTAAAGGTAGAAAAAGAAATGAGTTTCATTGACGGAAGGCCCAAAGGCTAGATACATCAAGTCGCGAACCGCTCGGCCAGAAATGGTCATCGACGAGCACAGACAAGACTCACACTAAGAAGTTTAACTCAAAGTGCGAGCATAGAAAAGACTCATACTAAGAGGCTTACCTCAAAGTACGAGCACAGGAATGACTCGTACTAAGAGGCTCACCTCAATGTATGAGCACAGATAAAACTCGTACAAAGAGGATCACCTCCAAGTACGAGCACAGATAAGACTCGTACCAAGAGGCTCACCTTCAAGTACGAGCACAGATAAGACTCGTACAAAGAGGCTCACCTCAAACTACGAGCACATATAAGACTAGTACAATGAGGCTCACCTCAAATTACGAGCACAGATAAGACTGGTACAAAGAGGCTCACCTCAAAGTACGAGCAGAGATAAGACTCGTACAATGAGGCTCACCTCAAAGTACGAGCACAGATAAGACTCGTACAAAGAGGTTCACCTCAAAGTACTAGCACAGATAAGACTCGTACCAAGAGGCTCACCTCAATGTACGAGCATAGATTAGACTCGTACTAAGAGGCTCGCCTCAATGTCTGAAAGATAGATTAGACTTCACTCCAAGAGGCTCACCTCAAAGCACGAAAGACTGATATAGACTCATACAAAGAGGCTCACCTCAAAGCACGAAAGACAGAAAAGACTTCGTACCAAGAGGCTCACCCTCAAAGCACGAAAACAGATAAGACTAAGATGCAAGAGGCTCACCTCAAAGTACGAGCATAGATAAGACTCGTACCAAGAGGCTCACCTCCAAGTACGAGCACAGATAAGACTCGTACCAAGAGGCTCATCTCAAAGTACGAGCACATATAAGACTCGTACCAAGAGGCTCACCTCAAAGCACGAGCACAGAAAAGACTTGTACCAAGAGGCTCACCTCAAAGTATGAGCACAGATAAGACTCGTACATTGAGGCTCACCTCAAAGTATGAGCACAGAAAAGACTCGTACAATGAGGCTCACCTCAAAGTACGAGCACAGAAAAGACTCGTACGAAGTGGCTCATCTCAAAGTACAAGTACAGAAAAGACTCGTACCAAGAGGCTCACCTCAAAGTACGAGCACAGATAAGACTCGTACAATGAGGCTCACCTCAAAGTACGAGCACAGAAAAGACTCGTACCAAGAGGCTCACCTCAAAGTACGAGCACACATAAGACTCGTACAAAGAGGCTCACCTCAAAGTACGAGCACAAATAAAGAAAATCAGGTACCTACCAAGTCGCAGCATGAACCAGCGACCAAGACTCTCGATGAGCCCAGCCTCTCGACATGCTCAAATCCCAACAAGTGGCAATTTAAGATGAACCTCCCTCGAGCCCAGCCTCTCGACATGCTCAAATCCCTCGAGGTCGCTCTATGGGCGAGGTCGACCAGTACGGGTAGAAGACGAGCCACATTTTCCTTAACGAGCGACCTCCCCCGTAGGGCAACTTGGCAGCAGAATAAAGACGAGTCGAGCTTGCCTAGACGAGCGGCCTCCCCCGAGGTCGCTACATGGGCGAGGTCGATAGGCGTATCGGAGTGAAGATAAGCAAGGAAAGAAGATCAAGATAAAGATTCCCCGTGTTTGTTATGAAAATAGAAGATCTTGCATATCTATTGAAGATTCTGGCGAAGATTTAGTGTATCTTGTGTTTCCTTATTTAGAAGGCCCATTAAGTGGCCCATTAGGGTTTTCATCTTTGTACCTTGTAACTATTATAAATATGGGACAAACCCCAAGAGAAGAGAGACACGAAAATATACACAAAAATCATAGTAGAATGATCCTGGCTTGGTATGCCCCCAGACGTAGTCCTTCCGCATGAACTGGGTCAACAAATTATGTTTTCTCTATGTTTCCTATTCGTTGTTCATTCTGAATTCACATATTACTTGTTTGCGGCCCTAGATGTAAAATTTAGGGTACAACAGTCGATCCCTTTCAAGATAGGACCGATCCGACTCTGTTTCTTCTTGCTGGGTATTCATGAGGCACTGCCTGGTCACAAGTCGGGGGCCCAATGTTGTGAAGTGGGTCAGGAACAGCCTAGCGAGCTATTCAAAAGTATCTACCGAGAAAGGTGGTAGTGAGGTGAACCACTGGTGAGCCTGGTCGCTCAAAGTTAGCGAGAATAGTCGGCATTTGGTAGCGTCGGATTCGCCCATCGACGCCATGTAGGAGTTGTACTTCGCCACATGGACCCTTGGATCCGAGTTTCCATTGTAGCGGTCCAAGGTCGCTATGCCGATTTTTCTCTGGGTAGGTGACTGAGTATCCATTGCCCCGAGTGGAGAAACTAGGACGATGAGACTATTGTCTGTCCCCGTCATCCCATTTTGATTTTCCACTCGTTCGATAAGTCATTTGGACCGTCCGGTCGATTTCGGATCCGCCTTTAGTCCATCGGAGGATCGCCGTGGTGGATAGCCGAACCCATCGGCAACTCATCGTGATGCATGTTCAGAGCCAACGCGAGGTCGCGCTCTACTTGATCAACATGTCGGGGCTGAGACTGGGCCTCATCCTCGATGACCATCGGGACCTTTTGAATCCCTAGATCCCCGAGCCAGTTGAACATATTTTTCGACCCTGCCGGTTGCTCCTGGAGTCGACGATTCTGAATGATAACATGCTTCGCCGGATCGTAGGCCAGTTGGCCCATTGAACGTCCCTTTCTGGCTTGGTCGCCCTTATTCCTGGAAGTTCCGACATCATGGGTGACTTTTTTGACCGGGGGTTGTTCTTCTTCGCCATCGAAGGCGAGGCGCTTCTTATTGAGGATGGCCATTACAGTCTTCGCGTCCTCTGGTGTTTGGACCATATTCCACCAGTCAGGAGTGATCAACGGAGCCGCGGGGCGGGTGCGTTGCGAGCTCAGAGAGGCTTCGGCACCATCACGGCTGTCCTTTTCATGTCCGGTGGGGTTACCTTGGTTGATCGCCATTGTTTGATCGGAAAGATGGGTTTTCCCCGGAATTGATGTAATTCTTCTGGAAAAAGTTCCCACAGACGGTGCCAATTGTTGTGCCCGGTTTATAACTTCCGGCCAATAAATAACAATTAAAGTAGGTGATCAACGTAAACGAAATAACACTTAAGTTTGATTACCCAGTTCCCCTTTTGAATAAGACTACGTCTGGGGGCTCCAAGCCAGGAATATTGTATTACTCTTTTTCTGCCTAGAATGCTAAATATTCGATCCTTTACAATGACTGGTACATGTTGTATTTATAGACATAGAACTAAGTTAAGTGTCTTCATAGGCTTTCCCGCAGGCTTGCTAGGGCTTCAGTCGCCAGAGCTAGGGTTCCTCTTAGGGTTTCCCGGTTTATCCCGCGATCCTCGCTCCTCGATACACATACCATGATTACGATCCCCAATATCTACACCATTAACTATCCGTATCTTTTCCATATTTATCCCTTAACTGACTTCGAGACCAGGTCGCCTCCGACCTGTGCGATTTTCCAAGTCGCTACGCGACCTTCATGTTCCCCCAAGTCGCTTTGCGACCTGCGTAGCATTTAAGTCGCCTCGCGGCCTACATGGCCAAAACAAAGTCGTCCCTAATGACAAGTGTATGATGGAGAATCACCGCCTCCGACAGGTCAGACTATTTCACGTTAAAACATGCATGACAATTGCTAAGATTTAATATAGAGAAACGTGTGCAAGGAAAGTCTTGTGTCTTGGAGAAGATACAAGAAAATTTCTCATTAAGCCCTAATCACTAAATTTTTTGCCCACTCCTTTTCTTATAAATAGGGGATGAATTTTTCATCCCCTACACAATTCCAGTCTTAAAAAAAAAAATTAGAAATCCACAAAGGTGGTGCAATATTTTTTCTTTTTCTCCTTTGTTATAATTGTTCGTGAGAATCCTTCCACCGGATTATGAACAAGGACGTGGGACATACTTGAGAAGGAATTTGGGTTTATCCATCTACTCAAAGTTTGTCACTCCGAGAGATATGTTTCTCGTAAACTCCTAGATTCTGTAAGTGTAGGATTTTACGTGAAATAAATTGTACGTATGATTGTTATTGTTATTTGCTAATTGAATTAATAGGTTAATTCATGTTAGAAATATTTGTTCAATTTAAATATGTATTTAATTGCACCTCGAATAGATTCGGGCTCACTATTCCCCAACAACTGGTATCAGAGCCTCGGTTTCAAGCTCTGTGATTTAAATTGTTTTTAAATTGTTGGTTCATTAAATTTATTGAAATTAGATAGTAGAATTGTTATATCTTTTTTGCAGGTATCCAATTATCATGGTATTTAATGATTTTAATTATTTCATGCGTAAGAATGGTTTATAATTCGACTCGTTCGAATTTATTTTTCTCATAAGAAAATCCACGAGTAGATTAGGCTATTTTTTTATTTGTTCAATGTACTAGACTAGTCTAGATATAAGGTTTATTTATTTTCCGTTAAATAAATTGTACCCAAATCAAAGACGAAGATGAGGGATTGAAGACGGATCCAGAACCGGGCGCAGGCGGTGTTCGTCGCGCAAAACATGCCAAGAGAGACACGCGTGCTATGCGGACACTGCCAGGCGCACGTGGGCGCGGGCATAGGCGCAGCCAAGGGCCGAGCATCGGGCGAGATCAGGTGGGGGCGCGCACGCGGGCAGAAGAAAACAGCATAAGGGCGTGCGCGCGCAAGGTGCGCAGCACTGTCGAGACCCACGGGGCGATGTGCACGATGCTAGACGCGTGGGTGCGGAGGCCTATCAACACGGCCGGGTGGGATGCGGGCGTGCATCCCACGCCGCGAGCTGGTCGAGCACCGGGAGTGGCGTTACGTGATGAATTTTTTTTCGAGATAAACGAGTGGGAGAAATTCAAGACGACATTTTCTCTAGATCAAAACAAGAAAAATTAAGCCATGACAGTTGGATATTTTGTGCCCAATATGTTTAATTTTTGTTTTTATTTTGATGTTATTTTCTTGTGCTTCTGTTTAATTTGTTTAATGTGTATGCATAAGAAATTGTTTATGAAAATCTCAACTTCAAAATTACTAAGTACGTTTTAAAATTTTTTTTTTTTAAAAAAAAAAATTCAATTAATTTTGACCTCCATGATTTATTTATTTGTGAATTTTTTTGGAGAAATATCCCTTACGGAACGACCAAAAGATAGTGTTGTACGGGAAAATAACCCGACCTAATGGAGGCTTGGGATTGGGCAATCTCATGTTTAGCTTGTTATCCGACTTCATCCAGCTGGAGGAAGGCGGAAGGTGACTTTGAAGTCTCGGAAGGTCACTAGCGGCTTGACGTAGCAAAGAAGTCGTGGAGCGACTTGAAAGAATCGGACATCGCGGTCGAAGAAGTCGCGACTTCGGTTAGAGATAAATATGGACAAGATTCGGGCAGTTATGGTGAGGCGGATTTCTCGGGATGTAACCAGGGAAAGCATATTCGTGAGCGCGACTTGCGGAGCAAGGGAAGGAAGCCCTAATCAGCCCATGAGAGAAAGCCCACGAAGACTGTAGCCCTAGATTTGTGTCTATAAATATAACTTGTAATGCACATTTTAAAGGATCGAAATCTTAATACTCTAGGCATATATTATACAGTACAAATCCTGGCATGGTGCCCCCAAACGTAGTCTATTCCAAAGACGAACTGGGTAATCAAATCACTTGTCATTTATTGCTTTTGCCGTGGTATTGATCGGAACATTACTAAATTGTTTGCTTGTTCGCCGGAAACCAAACTGGGTACAACAATTGGCGTCGTCTGTGGGAACCACAATTCCTGGGAAATCATTTTGTTCGAAGGAAGACCCATCTTATCTCTGATCAATACCAATGGCAAACAATCAATCCAACCTGAACGGGCAAGATCTGGACGCCCGCGATGGGCGCGAGGCCTCTATGAGCTCTCATCGCTCCGGCTCCCATCGCGATTGCCAGCAAGACCCGATAATGACCCCTGACTGGTGGAATTTGGTGCAGACGCCCGAGGAACGCAAAGGCCGTGATGGCCATCCTCAACAAGAAATGTCTAGCGTTTGACGAGGAAAACGTGCAGCCTCCCCCTAAGAAGGCCGCCCAGGAGGTCGGACCCTCAAAAAACCGGGCGGTTCAAACCCGAAAGGGGCATTCGGCGGGCCAACTGGCCTACGATCCGGCCAGACATGCCTAGATCGCGTTAGTTAACTCCTCAAGGCGGCGGGTCGAGCAATGTGTTCGACCGACTTGGTGACCTCGGGGGTTCGGCAAAGCCCCAGGAACGGAAGATGAAGCCACCGAGCCTCGTCATCTTTGGCGGTGGAGTGTGACCTGCGCCTACATATTTGAACCTCCACCCTGTGAGATCTGAGGGGTCGACCCGGCGCATCTGGCGACCCCGTGATAAATCGACCACCGGGACGCCATGATGTTCAGTCCTGCAATGACCCGCGTGATCAAACAACCGATGGAGCGCATGGAGAAGTCGAAATGGGCGGCGGGGCAGACCAATTCCTCGCCCGTCCGGACTCCCCCTCGAACTGGTCACCACGGCGGCTACTCAAAAGGAAGATCAATGTCATGAACCTTGGATAAGCTACGATTAGAACACCGACCCAAGGGTCCATATAGATAAGTACAATTCGTACATGGCTTCTATGGGTGCCACTGATGCGGCCAAATGTCAGTTGTTCTCTCTGACCTTGAGCGACCAGGCTCATCAATGGTTCACCTCTGCCGCCTTTGTCGATTGGACACTTTTCGGCGGCTTCATACTGGCGCCCGACCTATTCTTGCGCATTTCACGCCTGGCGCCCGGACCTGCGACGGCGCGTGACTGATGAACACCCGGCGGGGATCTTGAATCCGTCTCGGTCTTACATTGAGAGGATCGACAAGCTGATTTTGGAAGGAGACCCCATTGGGGATGAAGTAAAATTGATGGGGGTTGTCTCCTGCCTGAAGAAGGGGACCAAACTCTAGCGGCGCATGACGGCTGAGTACCCGACTAGCTACGCTGACTTTCGGAGGTGGGCTAGTGACCTGATACACACAGTAGAGCTCTTGGAATCCCGACTATCTAAGACTAAGGAGGTCGCGGAGCCCAAGAAAAGCTCCAAAAAGTCATCTTCGCAGTACAAGCCGCCTGGAAGCTTCAAGCCTTTTGAGGAGAGCATTCCGGTGAAATTAATGGACGCTCTGGGCATGACCCCCGGAAACATTTTCACCCAGATTCGGGAGCGGGAACTACTTCTCCCGCCCCGCCCAGCGAAGAACAAGGGCAGGCATAACCCCAACAAATACTGCTATTTCCACGAGCAAACCGGGCACTATACCAGTGAGTGCAAAGATCTGTTGCCTCAGCTCTGGAGACTGTATGAAGATGGCCTGCTTGACGAGTTTGTCAAGCGACCTCAGAAGAACGACGACCAGGCTCCGAGAGGCCGCCAACAAGAAGAACGCCCCCACAGGAACGACAACCAGGGAGTGAGGCAGGGAGAACGACCTGTTCCGCCCATGCCACCAGCTCCCCCTCCAAGCGAAGGATGAAAACCGAAATAAGGGAGTTAGAGAACTCCAGGAAGATGGTGTTCCCCATCCTCGCCTTTAGGGAAGAGTCCAGTACTATCGAGTTCGGGGAACAAGACAAGGTCGGGGTAGTATACCCCAATGTCGATCCCTTGATGATCCGGGCCAACATCATGGGGGACTCGTGTGCGACTTCGATCGGTCCCACGACGGGGCTTTACGCAACATCCTTTTTAAGAAGACCCTCGATCATCTTGGGGATTACAATGCCTATGTCACCCCCTGCGACCACCTCGTGAAAGGGTTTGGCAACGCTACTGTGAGGCCCACCGGGATGATCCTATTGGCCGTCGAGCTGGTTTCTACACTTAATAGTGAGGTTAGGGCAACAGTCAAGTCATTAGACTTTTTAATGTCGACCTCCCCAAAGACCTACAATGGTTTCTGGGGAGGCCTTTTTGAACATGAATTTGAGGTCAAGTCCCCCACTTTCTATTTTTTGTGTAAAGTTTCCCACCAAGAGTGGGGTGGTCGGTCGACCAGATTAAAACAACCAAGTTGATGCAAGAGGTTGTTTGATTTACTCTTCGTCTCCTTTCAATTCTGCACTAGTACCTATCAAACAAACACTTGTAATAGATACCAATAAACATAATGAAGAATTAAGTGAGGCAAGGATAAACAGGAAAAGAACCTACAGCGACCTCGACCTAAGAATAGGGCATGAACCTGATGAATTCCTGATCGAGGCCAAAATCGACGATCCCCAACAAGATGGGCCAAAATCCCGGGGATCCCTAACAAGATGGATCCAACCCAGAGGATTGGAGGTCCATATCGGCTCCAAGAGATAGAAGAGAAAAGGGGAAGTCATCGATCCTCAAAAAGAACTTAGATGTCTTCTCTGTCGCACAAAAACATGGTCGAGGATTGACCAAGATATGCCATCGACTCCACATTGACCCATCCCGAAAGTCGGTTGCTTAGAAGAAGGAAAATTCATTGAAGTTTGCCGCTTTCTCAAAAAGAAAACTTAGGATAATGAATCATGAGACTCAACCCCAAGAATTGTAACTGGTAAAAAGAAATCTGGGACTCGGGTTATGTTCTTCACCAACCACTTAGGGCCAAGAAAGACTTCTTCCCGATGCATCGAGGCAAACCGATGGAAGGTCAAAGAAAATGATGTTATTCATGGACATGGGGCTATCACCAATAATGTGAAAGAAGTTTAGAAACTCATTTCCGGGGTGCCTAGAACCTATATTCTTTGAAGAGAATTCATCTCCTGATGGGGACAAGTGCAATCCAATGTTTGACACGATCCGATAAGAAGGCGGTAAAGTTATGCTCGCGATTATACGTCAAAAGCCTAAAAGATGCCACCTTCAAAAAACATCCTCAAAAATCTTACGGTCACTTAGGATGTGAGCATATTGTCCAAACAAACCGAGGAAGAAGATTGTTCTTGGGATCTTTAAATGTGAAAAGAAGTTTAGAAACTCACGCCTTGCCTGTCACGCGGGTTCATCTCCTGGATGGGGACAAGTGCAAGCCAATGTTAAAAGGTTCCGTCCACCTGCCCATTTACTTACGGATGTGAGCATATTATCAAACTTGAACGAAGCCGTTCTTGTATCTAAAGACGCCGGAGACCGCCTTTTGAGCGCTGCATCTGGTCGGAAGAGAAACCCGTTTTACGCCGTTTACCTCGCATTGAACGCGGAGAGAAACTTTACCTCGCTAGTAAGCCGATTAGTCATGAAGCGTGAGAAAGGCGAGATCAGTATTTTTCGACCATCGGTCGAGGTTCTCACTTCCCTACCAATCGCGGAATGTACTCCACCGTCCGGGACACTTTCTGATGCCTCAAATGGGCCATTGAGGTCGGGCAAGACAAAGGTCGACCTACACGCCCACGACCGCCATCAAGGCTCGAAATCGGCCGACTTCTTAGTAGAGCTTATGTTCCCTATAGAAGGGAAGTTCAGGCGGACTTACGTGGAGCTTTTAGTTGATGGGTTGGCGACCTCTCAAGTCCTTCAAGGGGGTGGTTTTAATGATTCCTCGAGGGTATCTCATTCCAAAACGCCATTACCTTGATTTTCCCCAATCGATTAATGAGGCCGGTATGAGGCTCTCATCGGCTGGAAATGGCAAATACCATGGGGGTCAAGAGATTGCGGAGTTCATACCGACTCCGGCTCGTGGCTTTTTAGCCAAGTTTAAAGGGGAGTACGAGGCTAGGGACGACATGATGGCGACTTTATCGTGAAATTGTGAAAAAACACTGCGCATGAAGTTCACATGATCCATGTCAAGTCGATACCAAGAGAGAGCGGAACTCGCGAGCCGATGCTTTTAGCCAGTTGGCGACCTCGAAGGATCACCGGACATGAAGGATGTCACCATCACGACACTTCCCCACCCATCCACCGCAAGCAAACCTTAGAACAACATTAGAAAACCCGGTGCCGAACTTGATGACACCCATCATGGAGTATTTGATAAGCGGCCTCTTACCACCTGATCACGTCCAAGCTCGGCAGTTGCAATTACGGGTCGCCCGATACACAATGATAGGCGGTGAGTTGGCTGTTGAGGCTTTAGATACCCCTACTTCGATGTATAACACCCAAACAAGGTCAAGACATCCCGCGAGAAATACACGGAAGGGCATGCGGAAACCACATCTTTGAGTCACGCCCACAAAAACCACAAGGCAGGGATATTTTTGGCCAACCTTAAGGGCCGATGCTATTGTCTTCACCCGCAAATGCCACAAATGTCAGATCTATGCCCCCTCTATCAAGGTCGCACCTGAAGAGCTCACGAGTATCTTCAGTCCTTGGCCCTTTGCAAAGTGGGGGATAGACATCATTGGCAACATTATCTGCAGATTCAGACTGCCTTAGGCAATCATATCAGACAATGGGAAGCAGTTTGACGGGACGAAGGTCGACGCCTTCTTCAAAAAATGGAAGATCACAAAGCTATTCTCTACCCCATACCACCCCCAATTGAACGGACGGGTCGAGGTCGTGAACAAAATCATAAAGCACACACTCAAGGCCAAGATCGAAGGGGGGAAAGGGAAATGGGCTAGCGAGCTACTAGATATGTTATGGGCGTACAGAACAACCTGCAGGAATTCAACGGGCGAAACCCCTTATTCGCTATCCTTCTAATCGGGGCAGTGGTGCTCATGGAGGTCGATGTCCCAACTTTCCGGGACTAGCCAAGTCACTTTCGATCACAAATAATGAGGCCTCGGAGAGGAACCTCGACCTACTCGAAAAAGCGATTAGAGGCTAATATGAGAAATGCCAGATACAAGGGAGGTCTCGAGAAATATTACAACTCTAAAGTACGAAGTTCGATGCTTTAAGGTCGGGGACCTAATCTTTGAAGAAGATACTTTGAGAATCAAAAGGTGCCCCCAAATTTCCAATTGGGAGGGCCCGTTCCAGATATCAAAGGTCCTACCAAACGGAGCGTACGAGCTCGAGAAAAGATGGGACCAAGGCTCAATATCCGTGGAATGCAACTCATTTGAAAAAATACTACCAGTAGATTTAGGTCCTTGTATCAATCAGGCCGATGTAAACAAGTATTTGCAATAACAACAATTCTCTCTTCTTTTTGAAATGTAAGATTCCTGAGTAAACCAAGCGGGTCGCATGAAAAACATATGATAGATGAAATGCATACCACATGAAAGACATGATCGATAACATGCAGGTTGCATGAAAGACATGATTGAAAACATGCAGGTCGCATGAAAGACAGGATTAATAACGTGCGAACCCGAGGTCCGACTTTAGAAAGACTGGAGGTGAGGTCGCCACCCTAGCGGTGCGGTCATCCCCCGACTTTATAAGACGGTTACGCAAATGTCCAAGAAACAAGTCGCATACAAAATAAGACGACAAGGACTAAGCAAAAGTCGCATAAGGAAATCAAGTCAACACAATGAAGGAATTAAAAAGGAGAATTTCATTAATAAAGACCCGGAGGTCGGGGAAAACCCCATTATAATAGACCCAAAGGTCGGTAAAGAGAGCATTCCAATACAATACATTTTTCAGAATTGAGCTAGCGACTTGGTCTATACCACGGAGCCACTTGAACTAGCGACTTGGTCTATACTACATTGCTACTGGGGTGGCATCTCTCGAACGCGGAGGTCGCTGAGGAAGATGCTGCAAAACTATCAGAAAAGGATGTTACAACATCCTTGGAATGTCAGATGCTGCAATGGGGCTTCTCGTGTGAGCAAGCACGAGTACCATCTTTACGACGCAAAAAACTCAAGGGATTGTGAAGGGCATTTTGGCATGATCGGATTCACATTAAATTCATATCGCGTATCAAGAGGGGCCCATCACCATTAATCTCGTTCCCCCGATCGGCACCCGAGACACCGTGAGTTAGGGGCCCCGCCGTCACGATAACAAAAATTGGCAATGGCTATATGGCCACCCTCCGGTGAAAGCAAAATCCGAGATGGAGGAACCGCAAAGATGGTCCGAGTCCCGAAAACAATGAGCACAGAGCCAAAGAGGCTTACTGACCAAAAGGGTTTTAAAACGAGAAGATTTTGCCGGAATCGCCCATAGCCGGAGCTTGGAGGCGAAAAGTGGAGAGATCAGAGAGGGACAGTATGAGTTTTCAGTGTGAAATACCAGCCCAATTTATAGATGGAGAGCGTGGGTCAAGTTGCAGTTTCCAACTCTCGAGGGCCCCACAGAAAAATCGGCGGTGCACGTGGGGCGCGTGGACAGAACGCGACTTTTGGTTCGGCTAATTTATGGTGCCCGGTACCACCTAATACCCAGGCCATCATTGCGGATCTGTCAACCGTCACACCGATTCGGAAAATCGAGACAACGTTTTGCCTCCCCGAGGTGGAGATGTCGGCGTAGGCACATTTCCTGAGTCCGACCTGCCAGAAGTTGATAAGTTGTACGAGTTCAATTCAAGGTCCCAAGACGAGCTTGCGACCTCGACTTGAGGGGGATGGAATATGGGAGTTTATTTTACATAGTAAGATAAGCACCAGACCAAAACATAAAATAACTTCCATTAATAGAAGACCCGAAGGTCGGGAGAAATACATCATAAACCAAAAGCCCGAAGGCTAGTACAACGGAAAACAAAAAAAAGTAGAGCTGCGATCTCAGTCCTTCTCAGCTGGGGCAGTCGAGGTCGGGGTAATGATCGTCCCGAAAGGAGTCTCCTGCTGCGTAACCACCGGTGGATCGGCTTTGGGGCTTAAGACCCTCTCCACGACGGGCTCGCCAGGCATGACAACTGTTGGAGGAACAACCTCCGACCTCGGTATCTCCTCCCCGATGGGTTCGGCGGGAGTGGCAGCTGCGGGAGGAGCGACCTCCGAGCTCGTCAACTTCTCCGCCAAGGTGTCAAAAGATGTGGCATCCGGGAGGTCAACCAACGGGGAGCCGGGGAGAGGGCGCACGATTTGCCCGGGATCGGGAACGAAAGAGAGATCGATGCCTATATCCTCCAAATCTTGGATGTCCAACAGAACATCGGGGGCCAGAGGGTTATCCCGGACATACTCCTTGAGATCAGCGACTAGCCCAGTAAGGTCGCCGGAAGGGTTCGCCTGGTGACATATTCGGATGGCGCCCGCAAAGGCCATCACATACCCGAAATTAGCGTTCATCTCTTCGTCGACCTTGAACTGGACCTCCCTAGTGTCCATCTCCCCTTTGGCCATGGCCAGCTCCTCCCCCAGATTGGCCTCCACCTCGGCCGCCCTCTTTTCCGCCTGGATCATCTTCAGCTTCTCGGCCGCCAGTGCGGTCTCTGCCCGGGCCGACTTCAGCTTCTTCTCCTTAGCTAGCAAGCCCTCTAGCTCAGCAAGACGACCCTCGAGGGTCGAGATCCGCAAAAGATGCTCCCCATTGGCTTTCTCTAACCCTTTCTGAGTCTCGGTTGCCGCCAAGATCAGTCCGGCCTGATCGGACACACGAGCCTGGGACTCACGGAGATGTCAGAGCTGGGTTTCGGCTTGGGCACTGGTCCTCTCCAAATAAAAGGCCACCTTGAGAGTGTGGACCATGGCTGAGTACATATTGCCCGTCATTTTCTGACGACGGGCGTTGTCATGATCAGTACGCGTCCACGCCCGGGGCATGTTGTGTACGCTTCGGGAAATGTACCCTGGCCACTTATTGGGGAGGTCGGCCGAAGCAAGGGGAGGACTCCTGAGGAAGCTAACCACCTCAGGGCAAAAGTCGATGGGGCCGATTTCAAGGCTGTAAAGGAAAGCTGAATCATCAAAGTTGTGAGGATTCATGTTGAAAAAAGAAGAGGATCAGGCAAACCATAATGAGGACTTACTCGTTCACCCGCTCCTCCTCCCAGCCTAAGAGGGAGTCATCATCTTCGGGCCGACCTCTCCTCCGGGCCGGCAAGGCAGGCTGCGAGCTGGCGGGCGATGAGGCCAGTGTCGAAGTCGTCGGCTGCAATCGGGGGCGGACCCGATCTTTCTTCCACAGCCCCCTATTGATTTTGGACTCGTACGTCGAGATCTCCTCCCTCACTCTCTTCCGAGCATGCCTAGAAGTCGGCGGAGTCGACCCCGTAGCCTTCCTCTTGCCTTTGTCGGCAGCAGAGGGACCAGTGGGGACCGAACCTGGAGGGACGACCTCGGTGGGAGTCGGCTTCGGAGGGGCAGTTTCAGAGGTCGCCAGTCGCCTCATGTTTCCCAGAACATATTTCCTACGTGAGGCCATGATGTCCGCAGAAGGCTTACGGCGGTAAACGGGGGTGTTAGAAACTGCAGGAATGTGAGAAGCCAACCAGTTAGGTCGATATTGAAAGATGTAATAAGCACGAAGTAAGGAAACTTACAAGGAATCTTCAGATTATGCGGGTACGTGTATTAGCCGGCCTTGAGACTGTCGAGCTCGGAGTTCAGGGCGTTAACGTCCCGGCAGCTCGGAAGGGTATCACGGACTAGTTTGAAGGCCTCCAAAAAGTCCCAATACAGGTCGGATTTTTTATGCGTGAACACTGCAAAAGAAAATGAGAATTAGATCAGTACGACTTCAGAATCAAGAATATGAGATTTACCGTGTTCTACTCGGTTCACATAATCTGTCGGGACATGTATGGGCAGAGTGCTTGAAGGGTTCACGGACTCCCACGCCCCTCCAACGAACCACCGCTTCTTGTGCCAACCATCAACTTTGTTAGGGATCCCACTCACGAGCTATTTGCCCCGGCGAAGTCGCACGGCGTTGTAGCCTCCGGCTTGGGCAATAGGCATCATCACGAAAGATATTTCTCCCGGGTTTGGCAACCGATATAGGCTGGCCTGTCCCAGCACAGTCATTGTGGAAAGAATATAGCTCCATCCATTAGGAGTGATCTGGGTCAGACTCTGATTCCAAGCCGCAAGTAGGTGAGAAATCATCGGGTGGAGCGGGAACCGGATCCCGGCCTCCATTGTATGTTCGTTGACCGTAATCATCCCGGGTGGTAGTTGGTCAACACTCTCATCAGGTGTCGCCCCGTAGAAGTGTACATCCCGGGGGACTTTATAAAGGCGGCGGAGGGACCGGACGTAGTAGTCGGTAAGAACTGACCTGTTCTTCTTCTGTGAAGCAACAAAGTCTGACTCGACCGACTTCCGATAGTCGCGAGCCGGTCTCTCATAGGGGGCTCGGGCCTCATAGGAGCGGTAATCGAAAACCCGCTCATAAGCTCCATATTGTCGAGGCGGGTTGGAGGTTCCGGATCCACCTTCTACGGCCGGCGAGGCCGGGCGAAACGAGATCGGTTCCAGAGCAGGGATATGTATCATGTCTTCCAGCTCCCTCAAAAATTGATCGTCAGCCCCTTCATCGTCCCGACCGGCGCCGGAGGCACGGGCGGTTGAGGGCATGGCTGGATCGGTGGTGGCGGTCTCGGTGTTATAACGATGGTATAACTCGGTAATTACAGTATCATCGTCGTTGGAAGGTGAAGAAACCAGAAACAGAGGGGTCATGGGAGTAGATCGGGAACCGGAAGCCATTGATGTGAAATTGGGGAAAGACGGTTACCTGAAAAGCTTCCGAGTGCCTGAAGAATAGCCGGAAAGACGGGCGCGAAAGTTCGGGTCTGAGTTTTGAGAGACAGATAGGAGAAAGGGTTTTATGGAGGAACCCTAAACCTATTTATAAAGAGGCAAAGGGTCGAAAGTATAAATTTGAAATTCTTGGGGACCCCCGCGGAAATTAGGGTGACGTGGGTGACGCGTAGGAAGCACGCGATCGCCGATTGGGTGAACTCGCGGCTTGAAACGTCCTCAGCCTGCCGCACCATCATTACCATCCTATCACTTGTCACACCGATTGGGGAAACCTAGGTGACCATACGGCTCCCCAAGGACAGAGACTTGACTTGGACACAGATCCCAAGATCGGCTTTCCGTAGGTCGACGAATATCAACGGTTCAAGATAAGATCCCGAAGCAAGCTCGCGACCTCATCTTGAGGGGCAATTGTTGTACGGGGAAATAACCCGACCTAATGGAGGCTTGGGATTGGGCAATCTCATGTTTAGCTTGTTATCCGACTTCATCCAGCTGGAGCAAGGCGGGAGGCGACTTTGAAGTCTCGGAAGGTCGCTACCGGCTTGACGTAGCAAAGAAGTCGTGGAGCGACTTGAAAGAATCGGACATCGCGGTCGAAGAAGTCGCGACTTCGGTTAGAGATAAATATGGACAAGATTCGGGCAATTATGGTGAGGCGGATTTCTCGAGATGTAACCAGGGAAAGCATATCCGTGAGCGCGACTTGCGGAGCAAGCAAGGAAGCCCTAACCAGCCCACGAGAGAAAGTCCACGAAGACTGTAGCCCTAGATTTGTGTCTATAAATATAACTTGTAATGCACATTGTAAAGGATCGAAATCTTAGTACTCTAGGCATATATTATACAGTACAAATCCTGGCTTGGTGCCCCCAGACGTAGTCTATTCCAAAGACGAACTGGGTAATCAAATCACTTGTTATTTATTGCTTTCGTCGTGGTATTGATCGGAACATTACTAAATTGTTTGCTTGTTCGCCAGTAATAAAACTGGGTACAACAGATAGCTATCACATGAATAAATTCCTAATGGATGATTGTGAATTATTATTATTTGCGACAATGACGCTCCCCACGAGGCTTGTTCAAAACGAAGTAATAATTCTGTATTTAATCATGGTTATTACTTAGGTATAAAATTGATATGCATATACTTCCCCGAAGTCCCTGTCAATTTTATATGGTCAAGTGGGAGCCAACTATTAATTTTGAATTAAAGGTTTTTAACTATCTTTGTTTGTAATCTGCTTAAATGTATTTAAATAGGCAGTTCACCTCATGTGACCTATTTAAACTGTTTTAAGATGTTGGTTGATGCATGTTCATTTTTTTTTAGATTTTAATATGCTACATGTGATCAAATTATGTGATAAATTTTGTGATTAATCTGGATATTAACGCAAAAATGTATGTTTATTTTCAGTTCAGCATGTCGCAACCTTTTAATCCACTTTTTACTATACTAAAACACCATCAATTGACTGGTGAAAACTTTGTTGATTGGAATCAAAAACTATCAATTGTCCTAACTGCACAACAACACAAGTGGGTTCTTGATGTACGTAAACCCGAAAAGCCTACTGATGACTCTAGTAAAATGGATAAGAAAGAGTATAATGACTAGGAGGGTTGTAATGAGATGGCTAAGTGCACCATCCTGACTTCAATGTCGGATGTGTTACAGCACCAACACCAGAACTTTGGAATTGCTGCGGAAATTATGCAAAGTCTTAAAGTGATGTTTCATCATCAGAACCGTACAGCTAGGCAGAACACCATGCGAGATATGTTGTCGCAGAAAATGGTGGAGGGAATGCACGTGAGGGATCACGTTCTCCAGATGATGGCTCACCTTAACAAGCTTGAGGTTCTAGGCGCTAAATTCAATATGGAAACCCAGATCGATTTCATACTCCATTCTCTACCGAAAAGCTTTGAGAAGTTTCAATTGAACTATCGGATGAATAATAAGAAGTTCAAACTTCCTGACCTGCTTCAAGCTTTAGTGTTGGGATAATTTTAATTTTGATTATTATGTCAAAACACCTTGTAATAGGACTAGCCAAGTTGTATAGAAAGCTTGTGTTCCATGTAAACAGATGAGCTGAACAAGAAGAAGCATGTTGATGCAGGCTGATGCAGTGTTGATGTTGTGCTAATTTAGTGTAGATGCAGTGCTGATGCAGTGTTGATGTAGTGCTGATGTAGGCTGATGTTGTGTTGATCTGATCGGGCGAGCTAATCATATCAAGCGAGCTTAAATCAGAAAACTGAAATCAGAAAGCTGAAATCAGAAAACTAAAATCAGAAAACTGAAAGCAGAAAACTGAAAGCAGAAAACTGAAATCAGCAGACCTGAAATCAGCAGACCTGAAATCAGGCAACCGAATCAGAAGAGTTGAACAGTAATCTGGCGGGCTGATCTGATCCGTTAGACACACAAAATGCTGGTCAATGATAAGATGACAATACATATACGGATGTGACATAAGGTTGCAAGCAACAGTGCAAAAGGACAAAGAAAAGCTGGAAGATTATTAGTATGGATTTGAATTTACTCTCCAACGGTAATATTCAAATCCACACCATAAATATATTGCACTAACTTCAAAAGAAGAGAATGGAGGATCCTGCAAAGTGCAGATTAAAGCCAAATATTCAAACATCTCCATTCAATAACAAATAACATTAAATATCCAAATTTACCCAAGAGTGTTCTACATTAGATCTAAGCATAAATGTCATATCATAAGCTTAGAGAGATTTTTCCAATCTTAGCTTAAAGACTAAAACAATGTAAGGGAAAATCTCACCTAGTTGGAAATAACACCAAACTCAAACCCTTTCTTGAGAGAGAATTAGTCGTTAAGTAAGGTAGTTAATAGGCGATCTCGTGAGGGAGATAAGTCCCGAGAGTGAGAACTCATTAAACATCTATAGGCGATCCCGTGAGGAAGATAAGTCCCATTAAGTGAGAGCTCCATAAATATCTGTATGGTGGTGTGCCTAGCACCGTAAAGGTTTCCTTTGGGTTAAGGAAGTGTCCCATGAAGGGAAGAGTGGATGTAGGAGGAGTTCTCCGAACCACTATAAAAATACGTGTGTTCTTATTTGCTTTCATATTAACTGTCATACATACTTTAGCAAATCTGCATAACACGTTCGCAAAAATTTTAAAGTCACCTCCCATTGAGATTTTTCGGGTTTTAAATCGGGTTTTTCGGGACCAACATCTAGTTTTGGATGAAATGTTAATGGGGCGCCAGAATCAAGCCTTGGTGGCAACCAGCAAGAAGGTCAAAACCAAGTCAACTCAAGTGTTGCCAAGGGCAAAGCAAAGGTGAACCAAAGGGAAGGTGTCAAGAAGACTGATAAGGGGAAGTGTTTCAACTACGGTGAGAAAGGACATTGGAGGTCGGCCTATTCCAAGCCCAAGAGGGACAGAAAGAAAGGAAATTCTCATGCACTAGTTACTAAAACTTGTTTAGCGGCGTATGCCTCCCATTCGTGGGTAGTGGATACAGGAGCCACTGATCACGTTTTTTTCATTTTACAGGGGTTCCAGCTAACCCGGCAACTTAGTGGGAGTAAGATCCTCATCACACTGGACGATGCTACGATAGTGGCAGCTGAAGCAGTTGGAGAAGTGAAGGTGTCTATTGAAGATAAAGTTTTAATTTTAAGAGATGTTCTTTACGTTCCTAGTTTTAGAAAGAATTTAATTTTGGTTTCTAAACTTTTTATGGATGGATATTCAGTTTCTTTTACTAAACGAGTTACTATTTTTCAAAATGATATGTTTATTTGTTCTGGAACGTTACCGAATAATCTCTACATAATTAATTGTTCACACCACTCACAAAATGCATCCTATAACACATCGATCGTTTTGCATAAAAGAAAGTGTTCTTCAGATATGAACGAAACACTACTTTGGCATCTAAGACTCGATCATATTAATGTAAAAGGATTCAAAGGTTTGTACAAGATGGGTCATTGGAGTCTCTCCGGGTTGAACCGTTTCCAACTTGCGAATCTTGTTTAGAGGGTAAAATGACCAAGAGGGCATTTGGAGCCAAAGGGAATAGAGTCACTGAAGTGTTAGAGATCGTTAATACTGATGTATGTGGTCCAATGTCAATCAAAGCAATAGGAGGTTATGAGTATTTCGTTACGTTTATTGATGATTTCTCAAGATATGGATACATTTTCCTCATGAAGCATAAGTCTGAGACCTTTGATAAGTTCAAAGTGTTTAAGGCTGAAGCAGAAAAATATAGGGAAAAGAGTATCAAGTTTTTAAGATCTGATCGTGGAGGCGAATACCTCAGCGATGATTTTCTAAACTACTTATCAGACAAAGGGATTGTATCCCAATTAACTACTCCCGGTACCCCTCAACAAAATAGGGTAGCAAAACGAAGAAACATAACTCTTTTAGAAATGGTCAGATCAATGATGAGTTATTTGGATCTTCCCAAGTCATTTTGGGGGCATGCCTTGGAAACAACAGCTTACATTCTGAACATGGTACCATCCAAATAGGTTCCTAAAACTCCAAAGGAACTGTGGACCGGACGCAAGCCCAGTCTAAGACACATGAGAATTTGGGGTTATCCGGCTTACGTGTTTGACAAGGAAGCAGGTAAGTTAGACCCACGTTCGGAATTAAGGTTGTTTATAAGGTATCCCGAGGGAACGAAAGGGTGTATGTTCTATGGTCCCAATGATCAAAGAGTTGTAATAAGTACACATTTTAGATTCTTGGAAGAAGACTATATGAATAATAGAAAGCCCAACAGTGAGATTACCTTAGATGAATTAAGAGGGTCAACTCCAACACCAATTGTACAAGTCGATATACCAAACGTCACACCTACACAACCGAAACCTCATCGCAGTGGGAGGGTTGTTAGACAACACGAGCGATTCTTAGGGATAGGAGAGTCTTCGGACTTGATCTCAGGAGAAGAATCAGACTCATAGTCTTACGACGAGGCGATCCAAGACAAGGATGTAGATTCTTGGCAAACAGCGATGGAAGCCGAGATAGGTTCTATGGATCATAATCAAGTGTGGGAACTAATCGAACCACCCAATGGGGTAAAACTCATTGGATGAAAGTGGGTTTACAAGAGAAAAAGAGGACCGGACGGGAAGGTTGAGACCTTCAAGGCTAGGCTTGTGGCAAAAGGGTATACTCAGAAAGAAGGGATCGATTATGAGGAAACATTTTCACTTATAGCCATGCTCAAGTCAATCTGTATTCTCTTACCCATAGCTGCACATCAAGATTTCGAGATCTGGCAAATGGATGTCAAGACAGCTTTCCTAAACGGAAGTCTTGAAGAGGAAATCTATATGCGCCAACCCGAAGGCTTCATTGCGAAAGACAAAGAGCATCTAGTTTGCAAGCTTAAGAAGTTCAGTTACGGACTAAAGCAAGCATCCCGAGCTTGGAACCAATGTTTTGATCAAGTTATAAAATCCTACGATTTCGATCAAAATGAGTTTGAGAGTTGTGTATACAGAAAGTGTGTCGAAACTGCCTTGGTATTCTTAGTACTATACGTAGATGAGATTCTGCTCATCGACAAACGATGTAAAGGTGTTGTCAGACGTGAGGGTGTGGCTGTCAAATCAGTTTGATATGAAGGACTTAGGAGAAGTCGGTCACATCCTAGGGATCAAGATCACTCGAGATCGCAGGAAAATGATGATTGGTTTATCCCAAGCTTCATACATAGACACTGTTTTGAAGCGATTCAGCATGTAGGATTTCAAGAAAGGTTTCTTACCTTTCAGACATGGAATCCATCTATCAAAAGAAATGTGTCCTAGGACACAAAATGAGATAGATGACATGAGGGGAATTCCATATGCGTCGGCAGTTGGAAGCCTCATGTATGTAATGTTGTGCACGAGACCGGATATTTGCTTTGACGTAGGAATGGTAGCAAGATATCAGAGTAATCCGGGAAAAGTACACTGGACTATTGTTAAAAACATTCTGAAGTATCTGAAAAGAACTCAAGATAGAATGTTAGTTTATCAGTCGGACAGTCTTATCTCCATAGAATACACGGACTCAGATTTTCAATCGGACATAGATTCCAGAAAATCTACCTCAGGTAGTGTGTTTTGTCTGGGAGGTGCAGCCATAACATGGAGAAGCGTTTAGCAGAAATGCATCGCAGATTCTACCATGGAAGCCAAATATGTAGCTGCTTGTGAAGCAGCGAAAGAAGCGGTATTGCTCAAGAACTTCTTAATGGACTTGGACGTAGTTCCGAATTTGCCCAGCACTATTACTATCTTTTGTGATAATGTCGGAGCAGTTGCAAATTCAAGGGAACTAAGAGCCCACAAAGCCAGGAAACACATTGAAAGAAAATACCATCTTATACGAGAAATCGTTAAGAGGGGAGATATAGAGGTGGCAAATATCGCATCGGAAGATGACCTAGCAGATTCATTCACAAAGGGTCTACCTCAGAAAACATTCGAGAACCATGTGGGACATGTAGGACATGAGACGTGCTATAGTATAAAAAGCAGACTTTGAGATAAGTGGGAGATTATTGGAGTTATACGTGAAAGTATGCTTTTACGTGATAACAGACTAATGTACTCTTATTTACTGAATATAAATTATTTATCAATGATGCTTTAAATATGAATGAATGTTGTTTATTTATTGCAAACCGTTCAATATTAGTACATATTGCATTGTAGTTAATGTGATGATATCCGATCACAGAAGATCACATTAACAGTTCCTTGTAAATAAAAGTACATCTTCACAACCTAGATGGAATTGAACACTCCATTGGTAGAGGTTGAAGTGCAAAACTCAGATTGGCTTGTTTTGACCAAGAGATTGCACCAGCACATCATGGTGTGCTGAAGAGGACCTACAGAGAGGATAAATTCTTCCATACTGACTTATGGGATGAAGAATTAGACCTCAGTTGTTATTGGTTTCTTAACCTCTGTCACTTAAATAGGATTCTGTGTAATTAATATTTATAGCTTTGATCTGTGTTAGGTTTAGAGCGTCAGAGAGCGATTCTATACTTTGCATTTTGGGAAATATTATTAATTACACGACAATTGCTAAGATTTAATACAGAGCAACGTGTGCAAGTAAGGTCTTGCCTGATTTGTCCCCTTGGCAGACTCAGAAGTTTTATCATACAAATCTTGCAAGAGGTTAAGTTCCGGTATGGATAATAATATTGAGTTGTCTTTATTCCAAAGAAAAAGATATTAATTGATATAAAGTTTTTCAGTGGCTTAATTAATTAATGGACAAAATAATCTTAAACACGGAAAATAATAATCAGGAGTCATATTGTCGTAATATGGATTAAGATGGATAGTGGAATATTAATTTTATAGTAGAGCAAATTAAGGGTGTGTTTTGAAACACTTAAAACAGCTTCCATAAGCACTTATTTTCAAAGCTCCCTCTCACAGCTTTTGAAAATAAGTGCTTCTGAAAGCTGTTTTAAGTGTTTCAAAACACACCCTAATATTAATGGGCTGAATAATATTGTGGCTCAATATTAAGAAATTCAGAGCCCATTGGAGGTCCAATCTTAATTCTCCCAAAGACCCCTCAAATAGCCCAATATAAAGTCCAATTAATGAAAAGGTGATTAAAATAGAAGAAATAAATATTGCCTAATTTTTTCCTAAATTTTCGAAAATAATGGGATAAAGAAGAGGAAATATTTTTTTATTTTCTTGGAAAGATTTTTATGGAAAAAGATAAGTATTCTTGGAATATAAGATTATCCCATAAAATTCAAGAAATCAAATCTTGATTCTTTATTCCTTGTATTTTTCGAAAAATACATAAGAAAGTGAGTAAAAGATATTTTGTAATTATTATGGAAAATGGAATATATGGGATATATTTAAGATTGTATCTTGGAGAAGATACAAGAAAATTTCCCATGAAGCCCTAATCACTAAAATTTTCTCCCACCCCTTGTCTTATAAATAGGGGATGAATTTTTCATCCCCTACACAATTCCAGTCTTAAAAAAATTAGAAATCCACAAAGGTGGTGCAATATTTTTTCTTTTTCTCCTTTGTTATAATTGTTCGTGAGAATCCTTCCACCGAATTAGGAGCAAGGATGTGGGACATTGAGAAGGAATTTGAGTTGATCCATCTACTCAAAGGTTGTCACTACGAGAGGTATGTTTCTCGTAAACTCCTAGATTCCGCATGTGTAGGATTTTACGTGAAATATATTGTACGCATGATTGTTATTAGTATTTGCTAATTGAATTAATAGGTTAATTCATGTTAGAAATATTTGTTCAATTTAAATATGTATTTAATTGCACCTCAAATAGGTCCGGGCACACTATTCCCCAACACAATGATCTCCGAGCTGCGGAGAAACACAGATCAGAATAAAGTCGGACAAGGTATTAAAAAAAAGACAAGGAGAGAAGTGACTTACTCTTTAACCCAGTCTTCATCCCACCCGATCCACGAATTATCTTCTGGTCACCAAGCCCCAGCAGGTGGGGGTACCATTTGAGCATTGAGCGCGGGGGCGATAGTCGGGCCGGGATTCATCCGTCCGGACGCATTTGTGGGTCCGCACGATAGGAGTGGAGGTGGCCGCTTTAAGACCTTTCCCTTTCTCGACGGCAGAGGTGGCCCCGGACGCAGCGGGCGAGGGGTCAGCAACTTGCGGCCTCTGCTTCATGGAGCCAAGTAGCGACTTCTTTTGGCTAGACATCTCTGGGGCAGAAGGTTGGCGACGGTAGATAGGAAATTCCTCAACTGCGAGGGAAAATTAAACATATAAATCGATAAAGATCACAGGATGGTAAAAAGTGAGAAAAATCTTACGGGGAATATTCAGATGGCGAGGAAAAGTGCGCAACTGTTGGGTTATACTGAAAAGTATGCTTTTACTTTGTATAACCAAACTGAATTTCTTATTTATTTTATAGAAATAAATTATTTATCACATGCTGCATTAAATATGAATGAATGTTATATATATTTCCTGCATACCCGTTCGATAAGTCAGTACGTGTTACGTTGTAGTTAATTTGGTGATACCAGATCACAGAAGATCAAATTAACAGTTCCTCGTGACTAAGTACAAATTCACAACCCAGATGGAAATGAACAACCCATCATGAAAGGTTGAAGTGTAAGGCTCATATTGGCTTGTCTTGACCAAGAGATTACACTAGTGCATTATGATGCGCTGAAAAGGACCTACATGAGGATAAATTCTTCGGTACTTAATATATAAGAATTAGACCTCAGTGGTTCGTTATTTCTTAATCTTCGTCCCTTAAATAGGATCGTGTGAAATTAATAACGATTGCTTTGACTTATGATGGGAAAAGAATCAATGTGATTCGATACCTTGTATCTTGGGCAATATTATTAATTACATGACGATTGCTAAGATTTAATAAGGAGAATCGCGTGCAAGTATGGCTTGCTTGATTTGTCCCCTTGGTGGGCTGAGAATCTTTATCATACCAAATCTTCCAAGTGGAAATTTATTTCCGATATGGATAATAATGTTGAGTTGTCTTTACTCCAAGGACAAAGATATTAATTAATATAAAGTCTGTTCAGTGGCTTAATGAATTAATGGACTAAGATAATCTTAAACGCGGGAATAATGATCGGGAGCCATATTATCGTGAAGCCGTAATGTGGGTTAAGATGGATAGTTAAATATTAATTTTATAGTGGAGTAAATTAATATTAATGGGCTTGAATAATATTTTGGCTAAATATTAAAGCTTCATAGCCCATTTGAGGTCCGATCTTAATTCTCCTAAAGGCCCCTCAAATAGCCCAAAATAAAGTCCAAATTAACGAAAAAGGATAAGAAAATATTTTGCCTAATATTTCTTAATTTTTTCGAAAATTTGTAGGAAAAAGGAAGAAAAGATCTTCTTGGTTTTCTTGTAGATATTTTGTGGAAACAGATAAGTATTCTTGGAATACATAATTATCCCATAAATTCAAGAAGTCAAATCTTGATTCCTATTGCCTTGTTATTTTTGAAAATTTAGGAAAAATGGGAAGAGAGATTTTTATGGAAAAATTTAATTAAGGAGAAAAGAATATAGGAGATATATTCAAGATTTCTTGGAGACCAAGAAAAAGATTTTCTTCCTTATTTTTCTCCTCAAAAAATTGTCCCCTCCTTGTCCTATATATAGGGGATGAATCCTTCATTCCCAAGTGCAATTTCATGTGTTGGAAATATTAGAAATCCACAAAGGTGATGGCAAAATATTTTATTTTTCTCTCTTGTTAAAATCGTTCGTGTGAATCCTCCCACCGGATTACGTTCGTGGACGTGGGACACATTTGAGAAGGCACTTTGGGTTGATCCATCGTCTCAACGGTTGTCTCTACAAAAGGTATGTAATCTCGTAACTCCTAGATTCCGCATGCTTAGGATTTACGTGGATTATGTGTACGCATGTTGTTTATTTGCTTATTAATTATTATGTTCAATTGATTTAAGATTAATTCATGTTAGTAATTAATTAATTAATTTAAATATGTATTTAAATTCACCTCGAATAGATCCAGACACCCCTAATTTCCCAACAACTGGTATCAGAGCCTTGGTTTTGAGCTCTGTATTTAAATTGTTATTTAAATTATGTTGGCCATTAAATTTTATTGAAAATTAGATAGTAGAATTGTTAGATCTGTTTTGCAGGTATCCAATTGTCATGGTATTTAATGTGTTTTAATTTTTCATGCGAATGAATGGTTTTAATTCGACTCATTCGAATTTATTTTTCTCGTGAGAAAATCCACGAGTAGATTAGGTTATTTGATTTGTTCAATGTAATAGACTAGTCTAGATTTAGGTTTATTTATTTTTTAAAATAAATTGTAACCTGATCGAAGATGAAGACGGAGGCGAGAAATTAAAACGGATCCTAACAGTATGCAGCAATGCGGTATCGCGTGCATGTGCCTTGAAATGTGCCTAAGGACGCGACACCGGACACATGTGGCGCGCAGCGGTACGGGCATGGGCGAGGCCAAGGGCCGAGCGCCAAGAAGGGTTAGGGCGGAGGCGCACGGGCGAGGGGCATTGTGGCGGCACCACCGCGGCGCTAAACGGCGGCGAGGCGGGCGCGTCACAGACGCGAAGCGCGTGGGATGGACGCGGGCGCGGATGAGGGCAGCACGGCACGCACGGCACCTGTCGAAAGTGCTTCTCTGAGATCACGGACTTTTCGCTTAAAAGCGATGTCTTGCGCGGTGTTCGGCATGTCTTGACGGGCGCAATCGACACGGCCGGGTCGGGTGCAAGGCGTGCACCCCGACCCGTGAGCTGGTCGGTGCACGAGACGTGACTTTTCGAGACGTTCGAGTGGAAGAAATTCAAGACGGTGTTTCTTCAAAATCAAGCCAAGAAAAATCAAACCATGACAGTTGGATAATTTGTGCCCAATATGTTTATTTTTCTGCTTTGCTTGATTTATTGTTGTATTTTCTTATGCTTTATTTAATTTTTTTTAAATGTGTTTGCATGAGAATTGCCCAACGAAAAATCTCAAATTCAAAAATTACTAAGTATGTTTTAAATAATTAATTTGGTTTTGAATCAAATTAATTTTGACCTCCATGATTTATTTATTTGTGAATTTTTTTGGAGAAATTCCCTTAAGGGACGGCCAAAAGAAAGCATTCACATGAATAAATTCTCAAAAGGATGATTGTGAATTATTATTAGTGGCGACGATGACCTCCCAAGAGGCTCGATCAAAACGAAGTAGTAATTCTGTATTTAATCATGGTTATTACTTAGGTACAAAATTGATATGCATATACTTCACCGAAGTCCCTGTCAATTTTGTATTGGTCAAGTGGGAGCCAACTATTAATTTTTTAAATTAAAGGTTTGTAACTGTTCTTGTTTGTAACCTGCTTGAATGTGATTTAAATGATGACCCTCCCAAGTGGCTCATTTAAAACTGTTTCGAGATCTTGGCGTATGCATGTTCATATTTTTTTTGAGATTTCAATATGAATCATGTGATCGAATTATGTGATTTTCTTTGTGTCAATCTGGATATTGACATTAGATGTGTGTTTATTTCATTTCAGCATGTCGCAACCTTTTAATCCACTGTTAATATACTTAAAGTCAATAGAATTGTATAGGAAACTATGTTGATCGGAAACGAAAAAGTTATGATTGTCCTAACTGCACAAAAGCACAAGTGGATTCTTGACACACTAAAAAACCAGATGAGCCAACTGACGAGTCAAAAAAGCGGGGCTCGTCAGATCACCTTGCGAGAGATGTTTTCGCTGAAAATGGTGGAGGATAACCCCGTAAGACATTACGTCCTCAAAATAGATGGCCCACCTGAACAAGCTTGAGATTCTGGGTGCAAATTATGATCTGGAGACCTAGATCGTTTTGGTACTCCACTCTCTGCCCAAAAGTTTTTGAGCATTTTTGCCTCGCTAGCTGATTTGTTGCAAGCTTTAGTTTCGGCAGAGATGTTGATGGGGCACCAAACTCAAGTTTTGATGGCAAATAGTCTGTCTTCATCTTCTAGGCCAAGGGAAGGCAAGAATAAGAAGATGACCAAAAGCCATAAGCAATCAAACTCAAATGTTGCCAAGGGCAATGCTAAGATTGTTGGGATATAACTCCAACAAAGATGAGGAATGCTGGTGGTGTCAAGAAAAATCCAAAGAGGAAGTGTTTTAACTGCAAAAGGACATTGGAGGTCAGCCTGTTCCAACCCCAAAAGGGCCGAAAAGAAAGGTAATTCTCAGCACTAGTTGTCAAAAATTGTTTAGCGGCGTATGCTACCCATTCGTGGGTAATGGATACGGGGTCCACTAATCATGTTTACTTCACGGGTTCAAGCGGACCCGACAACTTAGTGGAAGTGAGATCCTCATCACGCTAGGCGATGCTACGAGAGTGGCAGCTGAAGTAGTGGGAGACGTGCACTTGTCTTTTGAAGACAAGAGTTTAATTTTAAGAGATGTTCTTTATGTTCCTGTTTTTCACAAAAACCTTATTTTCCAAACTATTTGCTAATGGATATTTTGTTCGTTACTGTTTTCCGTAATGATGTGGTTATCTATCATGGAACATTACGGAACAATTTCTATATTATTAATTGTGCACATCACTCACAAAATGCATCCTATAACACATCTACTATTTCAAATAAAAGGAAACGTTCGATTAACGTGAACGAGACACTCCTTTAGCACCTAAGATTAGGTCATATTAATCCAAAAGGATCCAAAGGTTGGTCCAAGATGGTTCATTGGAGTCCCTCCTGATTGAACCATTTCCAACTTGTGAATCATGTTTGGAGGGTAAGATGGCCAAGAGGGCATTTGGAGCCAAGGGGCTTAGAGCAAAAGAAGTGTTGGAGATCGTTCACACCGATGTATGTGGTCCAATGCAAATCAAAGCAAGAGGTGGCTATGAGTATTTCGTTACGTTTATCGATCATTACTCACGCTATGGGTATGTTTTCCTAATGAAGCATAAATCTGAGACCTTTGATAAATTCAAAGAATTTAAGGCTCAAGTAGAGAATCATAAGGAAAAGAGTATCAAGTTTCTACGGTCTGATCGTGGAGACGAATACCTCAGCGATGAGTTCTTGAACTACCTGTCGGATGATGTGATTGCATCCCAGTTGACTGCACCCGGTACCCCTAAAAAAAATGGGGTTGCAGAATGAAGAAAATGAACGCTTCTAGAAATGGTAAGATCAATGATGAGTTATGCGGATTTACCAAAATCGTTTTGGGGTTATGCCTTGCAAACAGCAGCTTATATTCTGAACTTAATGACATCCAAATCGGTTCTGAAAACCCCTAGAGAATTATGGACGGGGCGCAAGCCCATCTTAGGACACATCGGGAATAATTTAAAGATGTTGTCAGATGTAAGGTCATGGCTGTCAAAACAGTTTGATATGAAGGATTCAGGGGAAGCCGGTCACATCCTACGGATCAAGATCACTCAAGATCGCAGGAAAAGAATGATCGAGCTTTCGCAAGCCTCATATATAGACACCGTTTTGAAGCGATTCAGCATGCAAGATTCCAAGAAAGGCTTTGCACCTTTCAGACACGGAATCCATCTATCCAAGGAAATGTGTCCCAAGACACAAAAGGAAATAGATGACATGAAGGGTGTTCCTTATGCTTCGGCTGTAGGAAGCCTCATGTATACAATGTTGTGCACGAGTCCGGATATCTGCTTTGTCGTAGGCATGGTGGCAAGATATCAAAGTAACCCTGGGAAAGAGCATTGGACTGCGGTTAAGAACATTCTGAAGTATCTAAAGAGGACACGGGATAGACTGTTAGTCAGACAGTCTAATCCCCATCGGTTATACGGACTCAAATTTCCAATCAGACATAGACTCCAGAAAGTCAACCTCGTGTAGTGTGTTTTGCATGGGGGAAGGAGCCATGACATGGAGAAGCATTAAACAAAAATGCATCGTCGATTCTACCATGGAAGCCGAATATGTAGCTGCTTGTGAAGCAGCAAAAGAAGCGGTTTAGCTCAAGAACTTCCTAGTGGACTTGGACGTCGTTCCGGATTTGCCCAGTACGATCATAGTTTTTTGTGATAACGCCGGAGCAGTTGAAAATTCTAGGAAACCGAGAGCCCACAAGGCCAGCAAACACATAGAAAGAAAATACCATCTTATACGAGAAATCGTTAAGAGAGGAGACATAGAGGTGGCAAAGATAGCGTCCGAAGATAACCTAGCGGATCCATTCACAAAGGGTCTGCCTCAGAGTACATTCGAGAGACATGTGGAAGGAATGGGTGTCAAGAGCGTTGTCAATCTGCTTTGAGTATAAGTGGGAGAAATATTATTAGGTTCGTGTAGGGTGACATTAGATGTCACATAGAACATGAGACATGCTGTAGTATACTTAAAAACCGACTTTGAGTATAAGTGGGAGATTGTTGGGGTTATACTGAAAAGTATGCTTTTACTTTGTATAACCAAACTGAATTTCTTATTTATTTTACTGAAATAAATTATTTATCACATGCTGCATTAAATATGAATGAATGTTATATATATTTCCTGCATACCCATTCGATAAGTCAGAACGTGTTACGTTGTAGTTAATTTGGTGATACCAGATCACAGAAGATCAAATTAACAGTTCCTCGTGACTAAGTATAAATTCACAACCCAGATGGAAATGAACAACCCATCATGAAAGGTTGAAGTGTAAGGCTCAGATTGGCTTGTCTTGACCAAGAGATTACACTAGTGCATTATGATGCGCTGAAATGGACCTACAGGAGGATAAATTCTTCGGTACTGAATATACAAGAATTAGACCTCAGTGGTTCGTTATTTCTTAATCTTCGTCCCTTAAATAGGATCGTGTGAAATTAATAACTATTGCTTTGACTTATGATGGGAAGATAATCAATGCGATTCGATACCTTGTATCTTGGGCAATATTATTAATTACATGACGATTGCTAAGATTTAATACGGAGAATCGCGTGCAAGTACGGCTTGCTTGATTTGTCCCCTTGGTGGGCTCAGAATCTTTATCATACCAAATCTTGCAAGTGGAAATTTATTTTCGGTATGGATAATAATGTTGAGTTGTCTTTACTCCAAGGACAAAGATATTAATTAATATAAAGTCTGTTCAGTGGCTTAATTAATTCATAGACTAAGATAATCTTAAACACGGGAAATAATGATCGGGAGCCATATTATCGTGAAGTCGTAATGTGGGTTAAGATGGATAGTTCAATATTAATTTTATAGTAGAGTAAATTAATATTAATGGACTTGAATAATATTTTGGCTAAATATTAAAGCTTCAAACCCATTGGAGGTCCGATCTTAATTTTGCTAAAGGCCCCTCAAATAGCCCAAAGTAAAGTCCAAATTAACGAAAAAGGATAAGAAAATATTTTGCCTAATATTTCTTAATTTTTTCGAAAATTTGTAGGAAAAATGAAGAAAATAACTTCTTGATTTTCTTGTAGATATTTTGTGGAAAGAGATAAGTATTCTTGGAATACATAATTATCCCATAAATTCAAGAAGTCAAATCTTGATTCCTATTGCCTTGTTATTTTCGAAAATTTAGGAAAAAGGGGAAGAGAGATTTTTATTGAAAATTTTAATTAAGGAGAAAATAATATAGGAGATATATTCAAGATTTCTTGGAGACCAAGAAAAATATTTTCTTCCTTATTTTTCTCCTCAAAAAATCGTCCCCCCCCCCTTGTCATATATATAGGGGATGAATCCTTCATTCCCAAGTGCAATTTCATGTGTTGAAAATATTAGAAATCCACAAAGGTGGTGGCAAAATATTTTATTTTTCTCTCTTGTTAAATTCGTTCGTGTGAATCCTCCCACCGGATTATGTTCGTGGACGTGGGACATATTTGAGAAGGCACTTTGGGTTGATCCATCGTCTCAACGGTTGTCTCTACAAGAGGTATGTAATCTCGTAACTCCTAGATTCTGCATGCTTAGGATTTAAGTGGATTATGTGTACGCATGTTGTTTATTTGCTTATTAATTATTATGTTGAATTGATTTAGGATTAATTCATGTTAGTAATTAATTAATTAATTTAAATATGTATTTAAATTCACCTCAAATAGATTCGGGCACCCCTAATTTCCCAACAGCAACTCGGCCTGGTATCGTTGTAAGTCGAAACTGAGGAACTCAATATCGCGGAAGTGGGGTGGCGTGTCCCTGACTCGATTGAAAGCCTCTAGCAAATCCTAATATAGGTCACTGGCTTTTAGCACGTATGCTGCAAAACGAAAAAAGAATTAGATCAGTACAAAGACCATAGAAAGAAAAGGAAATCTTACGGTGTTCCACGTGAATCGTATAGTCCTTGAGTACTCGAATGGCTAGGGGGCTTTTGGGGTGCACAGATTCCCAGGCCCCGTCGACGAACCACCACCTCTGGTGCCAGCCCTCAACTTTATTGGGGATACCACTCACCAACTCTTTCCCCTTACGAAGACGAACGACATTATAGCCACCCGCCTTGTGGACTGGATGCAACACGTAATTCAGCTGCCCGGGGTCGGCATCCTGAATAGACCGGTCTACCCCAACACCGTCATGGTGGACAAGATATAACTCCACCCGTTGGGGGTTATTGCAGTTAGACTCTGATTCCAGGCAGCGAGGAGATGGGAAATGGCAGGATGGAGGGGAAATTGAATTTCGGCCTCCATGGTATGCTCGTTAACCGCGATCATCCCAGGGGGCGGCTAGTCGGTGCTCTCGTCGGCGGTGGCACCATAAAAGTGCACATCTTTGGGCACCGGGTAAAGGGTCTGGAGCCCGCGAACGTACCGATCAGATAAGCTCGAGCGGTACTTGTCGTCGGAGGCCACGGAGGCTGAGCGGATGGACTTATGGTACTCGCGGGCAGGTCGCTTGTACGGACCACTGGTGGCGTAGGCTTCATAATCGAAAGCCTCCCTAAGAGCGTCCCCCCCCCACGAACCTAGCTTGAAGGGCCGATGGCCATTCCCACCTCCTGTGAGAGAGAACGAAGAGGGTTGACATTGATAGGGGGCAAATGGACAATGTCTTCCAATTCGGAATAGCATGTCCTTTCAATTCCCTTAAACGAGGCAACTTTTCGCTTAACTGAGGAGTAGAAATCGAGGTGTCGTAGGTCGCCTAGTTGTAGCTTGGAATACCGTCAGTCATGCCGAGGTCCAGAAGCGCATCTCAAAACCCCGATCTGAGGGGCAATTATTGTGGGTAAGGTAAAGACTGACTAGCCATTTAGCTAGAAAGTCGAGGGTCATTGCTCAACCAAGAAACCACGACGTAGAGGGCCGACTTGTAGGAAGTCAGGAAGTCAGAGCACATGCCGCGAGGCGCGAGATAGTCAGAATGAGAAGATTTAACCTGCCAAGCGACCTCAGGAGAGGCCCACACCAGGGCAACTTTCGGAGAAAGTCTCTAGGGTTCGACCCTGGTCAGTGCGGGGGAGATATAAATGGAAGGGATCCCTGGACCTAAAGGAGAGCGCGTCCCAACCGTGTATCTTGATAAACAAGGAAAGAAGATTGTGGGGCATGGATTTAGGCGAGAATCCAGGCTCAAATCAAGGACTTACCATTCTGGAACCGACCTCCCATAGGCAATCTGGAGGCCTTTAGCCCACGGCCCATGGGGAGGAAAAACCCTAGACGTAGTCTATAAATACCACTTGTATTATTCATTATAAAGGATCGAAAACTTAGATTGTTAGGCATATATACTTTCCTGGCTTGGTATTGCCCATAGACGTAGCCTTTCTGGCGAACTGGGTTAACAAACTCTATGTTCTTTACTTTTCTGTTGTTGCCTATCTCTCAAATTATTATTACATACAACAGGTAGCATTAAAGTTCATCTTTTTCCTAAGCATAATATTTGCACATTCATTAGCATAATGATCATATCCCGAACATGTATCACATTTAACCTTTTTTATGTACTCAGGATCATATTTGAACTTGTTATCCTTAGTAAATTGTCTAGGTTGAATGAAACTGGAAGACTTACTTGGAACAAGTTTTTTATCAAAGGAAAAATAATTCTGATTAAACTTATCTTTTGGTTGAAAATTACCATTTGGTTTTCTGAACTTTCCTTTTAGAAAAGATTTGAATTGCTTAGTGATAGGAGCAAATTGTTCAGAAATATTTTCATCACATAAATCAGAAACATCATCATCAGAATCAACTTCAGTAACATATGGATGTTTACCAACATTATCAGAAGTTTCACCTCTAAAAGCAATTACTTTCTTGTCTTTATCTTTCTCATGTTTATCATCATATTACATATTTGAGTTAATCTCATAAGTTTTCAAAATATTGATCAACTCATTTTGACTCAATAAATCAGTGTTCTTAGCCTCTTCTATTGCACATATTTTTGCATCAAATCATTTAGGAACAGTTCTAAGATCTTATTGACTAACCGAGTGTTGGAAATTGGATCACCAAGTGAGTGTGACTCATTAGCAATCTCACTTATCCTTTCATTGTATGATGAAATGGTTTCACCATCTTTCATTCTCAAACTAGGTTCCCAACATTCGAAGTCTAGTCCTTCGAACACTTTCTGATCCTTCACAATATTCCTGCAATACTTCACATGCATCCTTAGAAGAAACACAGTTAGATATCAATTTAAACATAGAAACGTCACTAGCAGTAAAAATCGCATTGAGGGCTTTAGAATTGAAATTGACTAATGTGCATTCATCATTGGACCAATCAATCTCATTTTTTACTTGAGATTCGCCATCGGCGAAACTACTGGGGGCCTTCTCCGGCCTCAGGAAAGGGACCAAGTTATGGCGTCACATGACCGCCGATTACCCGACTAGCTATGCCGACTTCCGAAGGCATGCTAACGACTTGATCCACACGTCGGAACTCCTGGATCCCGACTCTCAGAGAATAAGGAAGTCACGGATTCAAAGAAGAGTTCCAAGAAAATCGGGGGTCACTACAAGGCACCCGGCAGCTTCAAGCCATTAGAAGAAAACATCCCAGTGAAGTTGATGGAGGCGTTAGGCATGACACCTGGACATGTCTACACTCAGATCAGAGGACGGGAGCTGCTCCTCCTGCCTAACCCTGTAAAAAATAAGGGCAAGCAAAACCCCAACAAGTTCTGCCATTTCCACGAACAGGTGGGTCACTACACGAGCGAATGCAGAGACCTGCTCCCACAACTCTGGAGGCTGTATGAAGATGGGTTGCTGGACGAATTTGTCAAACGACCTCAAGGGAACCACGAGCCTAATCCAAGGGGTCGCCAACAAGGTAATCATCCTAGGTAGGCGGAACAGGCCCAGAGGAATCCCAACCCAGGGGCTGGGCAAGGGGAGCGACCCGTCCCACCTATGCCCGAGGATGCGGGAGGTTATGTTATACATACCCTTTCTCCACTTGGGGCAGTAGGGGGGCTTTCTTCGACGTCCTCGTCCAAACGGCGAATGAAGACCGAGATCAGGGAGATGGAGAATGCCAGGAAAATGGTACTACCAATCTTCACGGTAGTAGAGGAAACTGACAAAATCGAGTTCGGCAAAAAAGATAAAGTTGGGATAATCTACCCGAACGTCGACCCCTTGGTGATCAAGGCTAACATCATGGGGACCACTGTATGCTGATTGCTGGTGGATGGAGGGGCTTTCTGTAACATCCTTTTCAAGAAGACCTTAGACCAGCTCGGGGATTATGATGCGTACATCACCCCATGCGACCACGTCGTAAAAGGATTCGGGGATGCGATTGTGAAACCAACTGGCATGATCCGTCTAGCTGTTGAACTAGTGTCCACCCTAGATGATAAGATTAGGGCCACTAGACTATTAGATTTCCTTGTTATCGATCTCTCGAGTTCCTATAACGGTTTTCTTGGGAGGCCGTTTGAACATGAGTTCGAGGCTGCGTCCTCAACATTTTATTTCTGTGTAAAATTCCCCACCAAGAGTGGGTTGGTCGGCACCATTAAGGGCGACCAGGTGGATTCAAGAGGTTGTTTGGTTTATTCTTCGTCTCTTTTCAATTCGGCATTAGTATCTAGCAAATAAATACTTGTAATAGATAGCGGAACACAATGTAAAGAATTGAATAATAAGAAAGCGAACAAGAGAAGCCACGATAACCTCGACCCAAGAATGGGGCCGGAATCGGAGGAGTTCCTACTCGAGGCCGAGATTGAAAATCCCCGCCAAGATGGCTCAAGGGCCATCTCGGGGGAAGAGCTCTTGAAAGTCAAAATAGACCCAGCTCGGCCAGATCTAGAAGTTATCATAGGCTCCAAGATACCTGACGACCTGAAGGGGAAAGTCATCAACTTTCTCAAAATGAACTTGGATGTCTTCGCATGGTCACACAAAGATATGATAGGCATCGATCTAGAGGTCGCATGCCATCGGTTACATATTGACCCAACTCGGAGGCCGATAGCCCAAAAAAGGCGCAAATTCGGTCTAGAAAAATACGCAGCACTCGCTGAAGAAGTAAAGAAGTTACTGGATAACGACCTAATTATGCAGGTCGGCTAGCCACAATGGGTGGCTAATGCAGTGTTGGTGAAAAAATCAAACGGAACCTGGCGGCTCTGCATTGACTTTACCGACCTCAACTAGGCTTGTCCAAAGGATTTCTTCCCCATGCCTCGACCACCTAATAGACAACACGGCTGGTCATGAGATGATGTCATTCATGGACGCCTTTGCAGGCTATCATCAGATAGCCATGCACGAACCAGATCAGCAACACACCTCATTCCTGACAGAAAAGAACCTCTACTGCTGGAAGAGAATGTTATTTTGCCTGAAGAATGCGGGGGCTACATACCAAAGATTGGTCAACCATGTGTTTGCCTACCAAATTGGCAAATCGGTGGAAGTTTATGTGGATGACATAGTCATCAAGAGGCTGAAGAAGAAAGATCACCTCACCCACCTTGCACAAACTTTCGATATCTTAAGGAAGTTCAATATGAGGCTCAATCCCAAAAAGTGCAATTTTGGAGTTGAGTCGGGGAAGTTCCTGGGGCATTTGGTCAGCAAGCAAGGAATAGAGGCGAATCCAGCAAAGGTCAAGGCCATTCTGGATATGGGAGCACCTCGAAATGTGAAAGAGGTACAAAAACTGACAGGTTGCCTGGCCGCCTTAAATAGGTTCATCTCCCTAATGGGGGATAAATGCAAGCCAATGTTCGACATGATTCGAAAGAAGTCAAGGTTCGAATGGACACCCGAAAGCCAGGAAGCTCTCGATAAAATCAAAGCTTATCTGGTAGACATGAGCATTCTATCAAAACCGGTCCCTAGGGAGAAACTTTTTCTATATCTTGCGGCTTCAGAAACCGCACTAAGTGCAGTGCTCGTCCGGGCAGAAGGTCTGAGTCACTTTCCCATTTATTTCGACAGCCAAACAGCATTATCCATTACTAGAAAAGTTGGCATATGCACTAGTCATGAGTGTAAGGAAGTTGAGGCCATACTTTTTCGACCATCAAGTCGAAGTCCTTACTTCCCTGCCCCTATGGAACGTGTTTCACCGACCTGATACAACAGGTCGATGCCTCAAGTGGGCTATTGAGGTCGGGCAATACGGGGTAACATATGCACCTCGGCCTGTAATTAAAGCTCAGGCACTAGCCGGTTTCATTGTCGAACTTACCTTCTCTTCGGAGGTCGGCAGTTCAGCTAGCCCGCCTTGGCAGTTGTTCATAGTTGGATCAGCGACTTCCCACAGGTCAGGTGCAGGGGTAGTCCTTAAAAATTGGTGTTCAAGTCGGCCCGCCTTGGCAGTTGTTCAAGTCCGGAGGGCATTTCGTTTCAGAATGCCATCACTTTTGACTTCCCTGCGACAAACAACAAGGTCGAATATGAGGCACTCATCAGTGGCCTGGAGATGTCAACAGCTATGGGCATCAAGAGGCTGCAGGTACACACGGACTCTCAGCTCATGGCCTATCAGGTCTCGAGAGAATACGAGGCATGAGACGATAGAATGGCGGCCTACCATGAGGTGGTCAAAGTACTGTGTCAGAAGTTCGAGCAAATCCACGTTAAATTAGTTTCGAGGGATCAGAATTCACGAGTCGATGCTTTAGCACGGCTAGCGACTTCAGAGCGGCCAGCAGAGATGAAGGATGTCACCATCACAAAGCTCTTCCACCCCTCCACTGCTCACACAGTGATCGCGACCCTGGAAACCCCGACAGTGAGCTAGATGACACCCATCATTGAATACTTGACAAATGGTCTCTTGCCGCAAGACAGAATTCAAGCCCGGCAGTTGCAATTACGAGCCGCGCAAAATACAATGATCAATAACGAGTTGTATAAATGGGGCTTTAGCACTCCACTACTTCGATGTATCACACCAGAATAGGGGCAAGTTATCCTGAGGGAGATACACGAAGGTGTGTGCGGAAACCACGCCGGGGGGCAATCATTGGCTCACAAAACCACAAGACAAGGATATTTTTTACCAACCTTAAGGGCCGATGCCATAATTTTTGCCGCAAGTGCCATAGATGTTAAATTTATGCACCATCCATCAAGGTCGCTCTAGAAGAACTCACGAGCATCCTCAGTCCTTGGCCTTTTGCAAAGTGGGGGATAGACATTATTGGGCCACTCCCAACAGCTCCAGGCTCAGTCAAATACGCCCTGGTTGCGGTGGATTACTTCACAAAATGGGCCGAGGCTGAGGCACTGGTGACCATAGATCAAGATCACGTCATCAAATTCATATGGCGGAATATCATCTGTAGGTTCGGGTTGCCGCAGGCGATCATATCGGATAATGGAAAATAGCTCGATGGCCTCAAAATCGACACTTTCTTCAAAAAATAGAAGATCACAAAGCTCTTATCGACTCCATACCACCCTCAATCGAACGGCCAGGTCGAGGCTGTGAACAAGATCATCAAACACACGCTGAAAGCCAAGATTGAGGGAGGAAAAGGAAAATGGGCTAGCGAGCTGTCGGATGTGTTGTGGTCATATAGGACGACCTGCCAAAATTTAACAGGGGAGTCTCCCTACTCCTTGGCCTTCGGGATCGAGGAGGTCGTACCCGCAGAGGTTGACTTTCCTAGTCTCCGCACAAGTCAGTCCACGATCGACCACAACGATGAGGCTTTAGCCAGAAACCTGGATCACTTGAAGAGAAGCGGCTAGAAGCCAACATAAGAAACGCGAGATATAAACAACAGTCGGAGAGATATTACAATTCTAAAGTACGACTTAGACAATTCAAAAAAGGAGACTTGATGTTAAAGAAAATACTTGGTGTATCTAAAGGGGCTTTCGGTCCAAACTGGAAAGGTCCATTCAAGGTGTCAAAAGTCTTGTCCAATGGAGCCAACGAGCTCGAAAGTCCGGAGGGCACTAAGGCTCGTACTCGTGGAATGCAACTCACTTAAAGAAGTATTATCAGTAGGTTTGAAATCGCATCCTTGTAAATAATTCGACCAGTCAATAATAATGTCATTTCTTCTTTTCAAAATTCTTGTGTATAAACTAAGGGGGTCATGTGTATAAAATGTCGACCTCCCAAAGTACGACTTTCAACATACTGACGGCGAGATCACCACCCAAAGAGGTATGATCCTCCCCCGACTTTGTAAGACGACTAAGCAAAGTTCAGGATAAATCATATTGACAATAAGACGATAAGAACAAAACCAATTTTAAAGTCGCATAAGAAAATCAAGTCAGCACAACAAAGGAAGGAAAAAGACTAAATTTTCAGTAATGACAAAGGCCCGAAGGTCGGTACATTAGAGAGCTCAAAGGATGATTACATCAAGCGGCCTAAAGCCAATGAAAAACAAAATACATCAAGTCACCAATTCTGATATTCTACCAACTACCTACCACTTATTGATTTCCTTGCGACTTCTAGGCGGACTTCGACTTCAAAGCTTGTTAATCAAAAGTATTGTTGGGGATGGAGTTCAACAACTTCTCAATCTCCTTTTTCTTATCGGGATTCTTGATGTTATCATTCTTAAGAACAACCAGAATCCCGATAAGCATCCCCATCAGTGGTCGGGGATGATGACATCCCCAATAGGATTAGCGCTCGACCTCTCTGCGGCTTCCCCCCCTGCGACTTCCGGCGGAGGCCGGGTCTCTTCAAGTGGGGTCTCAGGGACCGTTTTGGTAAAACCCGACTATGTCTCATCGGGATCAGAAGTGGGATACACAATCCTGCTCGGGTTGGCAAAGAAGGAGAGGTCGACGCCCATACCCTCCAAATCTTTGATCTCTAGCAAGACGTTAGGGGTGGAAGGTTTGTCACGAACATAGTCGGCCAATTGTTGTAGCATAGATTTTTCATCTAAGCCATAAACAAATAATCAATGAACATCAAATGAATAATGAATGAAAAGCGTAAAGAAGACCAGAATTTGTTGACCCAGTTCATCAGGAATGACTACGTCTGGGGGCATACCAAGCCATGATTATTTCACTATCATTTTATTTGTATTTTCGTGCGAATTTCGTCTTTCCTTTTTCCATTGGGGTTGTCCCCTATTTATAATATTTACAAAGTGTACAAGGTATCCCTAATGGGCCATAAAATTGGCCCGGGAAGCAAGTCTAGCTGAACATAAAAAAGGTAAAAACTGGATACACTTCTTCTATTCGTAACTTCAGCTCGGAAACCTCCTTGTGCTGTGCTTGTGGACTTTGCCCGTGGAGCGACCTCGGGGGAGATCGCCTGCTTAGGCAGGCTTGATTCTTCTCTTTCCGACCTCGCATATGGATCGTCCTCGAGGGAGATCGCTAGTTAAGTAGAGCTTGATTTTCAATGTTCGTCGCCAGGTTACCCTCATAGGGCCGACCTCGGCATCTCGTACTCTACAGCTGGATTCAATTCTAGCCGCCATGTCATCGTCATTTGTCATGTCATCACCATTTGCCATGTGGTTGTTGGCTGAGATTATGGCTACAACAAAGTATAAAAAAAAACACAGTGCAAAGGATTTCAAAATTGTGTATAGTCTGAAATCAGACTTACGAACCTCATGGTTATTATTCAACCTAAAAGTTGATCTAATAAGATAAACACAGTACTGATGGGAAATGTTGGGATACACTCGACCAGTAAAAATAGAATAACATCGACCCTCACACTCCACTCACGGTTGTGCCTCGGATGCTACTATCTAAAGTTTGGAGTAGAGAAAATGGTATTTCACTTTTCCTCAAACTTGTATCTCAACCAATGCAGTGTATTTATAGATTTGAAGATCAACTGCATTGTCCTATCCACTCGGTTTGGATAGCCTTCAAACTCTCCACCATCAACTCCATGATCTTGGTGTAACCACCCATGATCTTTCTATTCTCACTCATCCACAATGCAACCGCCTGACAATATAACTGAATTGTCATCAACCTGCAATGTAGAAAACATAGAAAAACACATCTATTAAAACGAAGTCAGTGTTAGGAGAAAGGAAAAATTTATGATGTTGTGCAGAATGTTGTCCAATATATGGATCAACATCCGTGCAACATCAACACATACAATAACACTCATTTATCTTCACAGTAACACATTTGTGTGTATATACTATCACAATTTTCAATAACTTACATATGTTAGTTACTATAAAGACAAATATATGTACTAAAAAGATAATTATGTGGTATTTGTTCTTATAATAACAAATACTTGTACTTACAGTAATACATGTTTGCCCTTAGAGCATCCACAATGTTTCATCCAAATGATGTTTAAACAATGAATGGATGAAAGTTGGTGTTTAAAACCATTGTGGATGATCTTTAAATTGGAGAGAGATTGTCATTCATCCAAGTATACGGATTGAGAGAGAAAATGTTTTTTTGCAAAAAAAGTGGGTAGAAATGAGGGGATGGTGAGACCCATAAATGGTGTATGAATGGATGAATGATTAATAACTATTGTGAGAGTGTGTTTAAATAATTGAATATTTGAAAATTAATGATGTGGAGATGATATGGATGAGAGAGTGTGGATGGATGGATAAATTTTTATCCATCCATTGTGGATGCTCTTATGGTAACACAGACCTCGGAACGGGTTTTTCTATTTTGTACTTAACGCTATTTATATATTTTATTTTATTTTTGAAAAAACGTGTTTGATGTTCAACTCGCAAATAATCCGCAACTTTTCAACGTAATTGATAGGTTTGAGCATGTATGAGCATATTGTATGAATCTAAGATCTGTACAATGTTCTATGTAAAAATTTGTCTATATATAATCATCACTAACAAAATCTGATTTATTATCTTATGCAAAAAATTTACATCAATCTTTTTTTCGAACCAAAATTTTACATCAATCTAAGCACCTTGATCACGAGACGTACATATTCGATCTTTATCTTCGTCCAAACTCCATATATAGTAATTGTTTAATCACCTTGGTGGTGAGTGGTGAATACTAGTACTATTCTTTTTTAATGAGACACACTTGCATGAGACTGTCTCACGGTAAGATGGGGCATAAGTTGGGTATTGATCATTTAACACTTTGAGAGGGTTGGGTGTGATTTGTGCTAAGTTATAATATGTTTCATTCATAAGATCGTCTTATATGAATTTTATTTTTTTTAATAAGTAGCGTATTAATGCTATCTAACTAAATAAACTAAACATCGATTGATAGCTAGCTAGGTATGAAGTTGACTTTCTCGATTGTAAATTGTACCCTACTTTTGTTTGAATATAGATAAAATGTCCAACGGACAACGGTGAATATAATCCAATGTTTTTAAAATCGGACCGGACATTAAATCGGGCAGTGAAGTGGGTCACTGGTCCAATCGGTTGAACCGTTGTTAAAAAATTGGATAACCCAAATATTTATTTATATATATATATATATATAACATTAAAAATATATAATATTAATATATACACACATCACTAAAAAAAACCTTATCAGGCCTGATTCAATAAGCCACACTTATTTTTTTACCTCTTGGGCTTATTTGATTTATAAGTCCACGATGCAGAAGACTAATATAATATTGCGGCCCATCATTTCAATTCCAGTGATAATACAAATTTTATAAACCCTAATGTTTGGATAAAGAGTGTCGCCTCACGCCGTTCTTCTGCTTCATCGCGGTCTTCTGCTTTTTTTTTTTTTGCGTCACGATTTGTTGATTATTTTATTCGTCTCAATGGATCATTTCTTGACGAACATCACTCTTGATCTCTTATAATAGGTATTGTACTCCTCAATCCTCAGTTTGGCCGTGAAACGTGAATGTGGAAGCGTGAGTTAGAAACTTGAGATTAAATAATTGCCATTTCTCTTCTCTTCAACTTTTTCTTCTCAAAATTTAAGAGAAAACCAGTTTAATCGGGTTGCCGATTTACCGGTTCAACCCGGTTTTTAACCGGTTCACACTGGTTTTTTATCAACCCGTTATATGCTAATAACCGGACCGTCATCGGGACCGGTTTCCGGTTAACCCGGTTGAACTGGCCGGTCCGGTCCGGTTTTAAAAACATTGGATTATAATCAGTGTTTTCAAAAATCGATTGAACCAGTCGAACCGTGAACTGCTCGTTGAATTACTGCTCGTTGAATTACTTCTTAAAAAACGGTTCATCCAGATTAATTATTTTTTATTATTTGTTAAATCACTTTTCTTTCTCTTTTTTTTCTAAATCTCTCTTGTAATGTTATTATATTTATCCCGGTATCATTTTCTCTTTCATAAATTCATTCACAAGTCATCAACTTCATTTAATCTCTTTATCATCGTCACATACTGTGTGGAATTAATCCACAACGCCATCATCTCTGATCTACAAATTCTATTGTATTTATTTTTATATAAGACTTATAAGTTATAAATTAGTATAATTTTACTTTTTTATAAATAAATATTTATTTTTTAATGTAACATACAAAATATAAAAGAAATATGCATAAATCATTTTGACAATTGAACTGCCGATTGAACCGGTCCAAACCGATCCTACCGGTTGAACTGACAACCGATGTCTTGACCGGTTTTATCGTCGATTCGATTATGAAAATACTGAATATAATATTATAAGTATGACATTAAGTCATAATTAATACGAAGGCAAAAAAAAGTAAAATATAATAGAAGATCTGCAACTATTATAACATGTCAAATGGTTTGTGATTAGATCATGACATGGTGTACATTCAAGTCGAGTTGAACATCAACGATACCCACCATTTGCTGATATATATACAGCTCTCTCACATAATAAAATAATGCTACTTTGCATTGGAATTAACATCATTATGGATATGATGCGCGTTCTTTTTTTCTTTTTCTTTGTTTTTTTTTTTTTTTTTGAGGGCATGGGTTTTATTTTATTTTATTAAAAACGTAATATTCAAGCAATTTCACGTTGGAAAGAAACCCAATTTTAAACTTATAATTTATTTTATTCACACATATTTGACAGGTCATGATGATGAGACTTATTGAGATCCTACTCAATACTCGTAAAATAAAATTCACGAAACATTTCACTTGATTTTGTGTGTGTCACATTTGAACACTTAATTAAACAATTAAACAATTGGAAAGGGATGCCTTAAACAATTTAAGACGTGGATTTAAAATGAATGAATTTAAAAAAAAATAAAGGTAAAATTGCATATATTTTAAATCATGAATTGTCAAGAGATAAAATAGAAGTGAAGATAGTGAAGGGGGAGAGAGAGGGAAGTTGGGGGTAAAAAATAGATAATTTCAAATTGTATGATTTTGATGAGGATTTGAAATTCATCCATTTTTAACTAGACTCAAATCTAAGTATTTACAAATTCATTTAATTCAAGTGGAGAGAGTGGTGATTTGTATGTGAAATCCACGGATTTTAAATTCATCAATCCAATGGAGCCTAAGGGAATTATCAACAAAATCTCATATTAAATTTTAGGTTGAGTCTTGTATGCATTTAGGTGTACCGTACATTCATAGTGTATTTTAGAATCATGCAATTTGTTATACTGAAAGATACAATTTATTTATACTAAACCGTGCAACTAATTTTCCATATTAATAATTATACAGTTTAGTGTAAACAAGTTGCATCTTTCACTATAACAAGTTGCATGATTTTAAAATACACTATGAGTGAGACCTACTCTAAATTTTATGCGTAATTATTTAACATAGAAAAGTGATAAAAAAATTGTATGAACCAAATTTGCAAAAAAAAATTGCAGTGAATTTAACATACAAAATGTTGATGTTGCACGAATATTGTTCCAAATGTTGGACAATATTCTGCACAACATCATAAATTTGTCATTTCTCCTATCACTGACTCCGATTTAATAGATGTATTTTTCTATGTTTCCTACATTGCAAGTTGATGACAATTCGGTTATATTGTCAGGAGGTTGCATTGTGGATGAGTGAGAATAGAAAAATCATGGGTGGTTACACCAAGATCATGGAGTTGATGGTGGAGAGTTTCAAGGCTATCCAAGCCGAATGGATAAGACAATGCAGTTGATCTTCAAGTCTATAAATACACTACATTGGTCGAGATACAAGTTTGAGGAAAAGTGAAATATCTTTTACTCTACTCCAAACTTTAGAGAGTAGCATTCGAGACATAACTGTGAGTGGAGTGTGAGGGTCGATGTTATCCTATTTGTACTGGTCGAGTGTATCCCAATATTTCCCATCAGTACTGTGTTTATCTTATTAGATCAAGTTTTAGGTTGAATAATTAGATCACTAGTTACTTGATTGAATAGATTGTTTTTGGTGTGTGGTTTTTCACTACACCTTTTAGGATCTTGTAAGAGGTTCTTGTGTATCTCACTACTTGTTATAGTGATGTTTTTAACCATGAGGTTGGTATAGTCTGAATTAAGACTATACAAAATTTTAAAATCCTTTGCACTGCGTTTTTAATACTTCTGATGTCATATGGTGTTTTACATGTTGCACAACATTTTCATAACTCTGAAAATACACGCACACACACATTCACAAAATATTACTCCCTCCGTCTCAGAAGACTTGGCACACTTTCCTTATTGGTCTGTCCCATAAGACTTTGCACACCCAAAAATGGACACACTTTTCTCAACTTATAACCTTACAATACACACTTATGTCCTTTCTATCTCTCCCCATAGAGCATAAACCGAGTTTTCTTAATCTCTGCGCCGAGTCTTCCGGGACGGAGGGAGTACTTTTTAATATATGAAGTGTCATGTTTTAGTGAATATGAGATTAATTAATAATTCAAGAAATCGAATTCTTTTAAAACGCAATATTCATATGTTAAAATTAAGAGGGATTTTTCTATATAATATTTTATTTATAACATTAGTTCAAATAGGAAGGAGTTGAAAATTTGTGGATTCTGCATTGTTCAAACCGGGGTCAAACATATTTTTTCTGAAAAACCGCGCAAAGGCAAAATAGGAAATTCACCCCTAATTTGTGTTACTATAAAGACAAGTATGTATTACTTAAGAGCAATTATGTGTTACTACTTGATGATGGAAAAAAAATTGCTAACTCAATCGTGTAATATGATGATTAGGGTATTTACTTAAGAAAATTGGTCACAGATCAGAGGGAGGGCAGATAAAACAGAGAGGGAAGCACATAAAATAGAGGGAGTGATGATTTGTTCATATGTTACACATATTTCTCTATACAATAATACATTTGTGTGTATATAATAACACAATTTTCAATACCTTATATGTGTTGCTATAAGACAAATAAATGTGCTAAAAAGACAAGTATGTGTTACTTGTCCTTACAAGTGAACATATGTATACTTATAGCCAACAAATGTTTGCCCTTATAAATAACACAAGTCCGAGAGCGAGTTTCCCAGTTTTGTCTTAGCAATTTTTATTTTTTTTAAATATGTTTGATCTGATTCGACCGCAAAAGATCCGTGAATTTTCATCAATACTATTCATCCATAATGAAATAGTAAATGAATCATTCTTTTAGATTATAGAAGAAAAAACTCAAGAGCTTCGAGCTAATAAAGACTCGTTCTCCACTAGTGGATATGTGTTTACTATTGGAGGCGCAACAGTGTCGTGGAGATCCACAAAATAGACGTTGTCTGTTCCACTATGGAATCGGAATTCATAGCTTTGGATAAAGTTGGTGAAGAAGTCGAGTGGCTTCGTAACTTTCTAGAAGATATTTCTTGTTGGAACAAATCGGTACCTACGGTAATGGTATATTATGAGTCAAACTACTATAAGTAAAACTTTGAGTGATATGTATAATGGAAAGTCTAGATATATTCGTCGTCGGCATAATTATGTTGGACATTTGATCTCGAGTGGTATATTTTCAATTTATTATATTAAGTATAAAGACAATTCAGCGGATCCATTCACGAAAGGGTTAAATCGAGATCAAATGAATAAGTTGATAGAAGGAATTAGTCTGATATTCACAAGATAAAAATTGAAGCATTGGTAACACAATCATATTGAGTGGAAATCCCATGATCATGGTTAGGGCTGGAGGAAATACCAAAAATACCGGTATACCGCACTTACAGTACCGAAAAATATCGAATTTATCGAAATTTTCGGCGTACCGAAATTTTCGGTACGGTATGGTACCGTACCAAAAATTTTGGTACGGTAACGGTATATGAATATAGAAATTTCGGTATACTGCGATATACCGAAATATTTTTGGTATACCGAAATATTTTCGATATACCGAATATTTTCAGTATATTCGGTATACCGAAAATCCTATATTCAATTTCATATATTTTTTTTAAAAATAAATAATAATTATATTATATATATATATACACACACACAAATCACAAAAATAAACCCTAACTCTCTACACCCGCCTCCCCTTCTCCCCTTCTCACCCTTCTCCCCTTCTCACCCGCCTCCCCACATGCCTCCCTCCTCCCCCCGTCAGTGCCCCCACAACTCCATCTACATCCCCACTCCCACTCGACTCATATACATTTCTCTCCTCCCTTGTTGTCGCCCGCCTCCCTCCCTCTGGTTTATGCGCCCCGCCTCCCTATGGTCCCCCTCCTTCGCCCTCCCTCCCGGCACTTGTTGTCGTCTCTACCTCCCTCTCATGATGTCGGCCCGCCCTCCTCACGCCACCCGCTCTCTTCCTCCATTTCCAGTTTCTTCAATCGGCCGCCGTCGCCCAAGCCAAGCCATCCACCACGTGACCACGCCCAAGCCAGGCCACCCGCTCTCTTTCTCCCTCACATCTCTAATAAAGTTATGCTCTCCTTTTTTTTTTTTTTTTTTTTTATGCAAGAATCGAAATTTGTTAAATTAGGGATTGTTTGGGGTGTTAAATTAGGGATTGTTGGGGGTGTTAATATGCTGAGATTGTCTGGTTTGAATTGCATACCAATTTTTTGGTTTGGTTTGGTTTGAATTGCATACCAATTTTTTGGTTTGGTTTGGTTTGAATTGCATACTAATTGTTGGGGGTGTTAATATGCTCGAATTTTGGTTTGGTTTGGTTTGGTTTGAAGTAGAAGCAATTTTTGCAATGGTACGGTATCGGTATCAATATTGGCATACCGAAAATTTCGATATACCAAAAATACCAAAATTTTTGATATATCAAAATTTTTCAGATATCTGTTGTCATCTAAAAATTTAAGATACCAAATTTTTCGGTATGACAACGGTATGACTTTTTTCGGTATCTAAATTTTTGTATACCGAAATTTTCGGTATGACAACGGTATGAATTTTCGGTATACCGAAAATTTCGGTACGTTAACTGTATGGCGAAAAAAAATTTGGTATGTCGTACCGTCCACCCCTAATCATGGTTCAATGGGAAAACTAAATTGTGGATGTTTGTTGGACACACTTGGTATTTTACCCATTTTTTTCAGAGAACACAACACCAAATATTGAAACTTGTAAAATTATGGTAAAGGTTAAGTTTTGGCCTTTAATAATTCCTGATACCTCGAGGAGGATGAGTATGATGGGATACTTTGAAAAGTAGATCAACTATATAAGTTAGAAGCGAGGGCCGCTTCGACTAACACTTATGAATACAAAGGACTAACAATGGCCAAAACGGACAAAAATGTGAGTACGAAAAAGGTGTTGGGGCTTTGTTATGTCTTTGTTGTTGTCTCGGTGTACACTAAGGAGGAATAGTTCAAGGCATCGTGTCCACTAGGCCGCCGGTTCACTCGATAGTGTTCGACTACGGAAGATTCAAAGCCACAAACTATTTTTCCGGATGCAATAGAGTCTCTTGAGGACTAAGTTGAGAGTTTGCATACTTGTAGGTATAATTTTCACTCATGAGGAGATTTTTGGAGAAATTAGTGTGGAACCAATTGAAATAATATTAAATTATAATTAATTAGAGTGTGGAACACTCGTCTTTCATAAATTAAATAAGGGCATAAAGTTTAATTTATGGGAAATTAAATGGCATAGTATCGATCTACTATCGGAGTGGCTAAAGATCAGTCTAATAGCCCACACACACGCGCACGCATGGGCCGCCCGTCCATGCCGCGCCCGAGCCCGTGGGCCTTGGGTAAACTTTGATCTTGGACTTGGAGCCTATTTTATCCTTTTGCAGCTAGACCCACTACAATTGGTCAGAGCTCAAATGTGCAAGTCCAATCAGAGATAAAACAATTCAGATAAACCTAGACTTTTGAATGTCCAAGTTCATGGACTTTTCAAAATTGATGTGTAATTGTTCAGTTACAAACCTGAGTGGTTAGCCAACCACATAATGACCTTCAATGCCATATAACTTCTCGGAATTGAAGTCAGACTGCTCCTTCCTGGTGGATATGCTTCTATAAATAGGCCAACATGCATTTGAGTTCGGAGACTTAAATTTTTGCTTAAACATGCCTAAAAAATCCCCGCAAGCCCAGAAACTCATAGCATATTCATTTGCATTTCTACATTTAGAGTGTCGTCTTTTCCTCACGTCGTTTTCAGTTCGTTGGTACTTTATATGTTGTGGTGATGCACGTATAAAAGCGAAAGCCGTTTTACCTTCAGAAACACTGCGTTAAACCGTGAGCTAATAATCAGGGCGTATTGCAGGCAAAAGTCCAATCTTGACTCGACTTTGATGAGTTTTCTGCTTTATGTTAATAGTTTGTGTTCGTTTCTGTGTTGCTGCTTTCGTGTTTATCAGAAGTGGATGGCTTGCTGATTCTGGAAAACTGCTTAAAGGGGATAATTTATTTTTCTGAAAAATATTAGTTTCACTACTGTAAAGTATTAGTTGAGTTCTTTTCAATTTCTATTTATTTAATTTTTTTCTCACACTTTATAAGCTATCGTTGATCTCTATAAATCAACAATAAGTTCTATTTTTATATTTAATTATATAAAAGTTCTATTTTTATATTTAATTATTGTTTTATAGTATTATACCGTATCATATCGTGTTGGTATAAATTCTTTCATGTTCATTTCGTTTTAATATAAATTGGTATCATATCTTGTTGGTGTTTAATCTTTGTTATAAATACAATATAGAAGCACAAAATTGTCATCCTGTTTCGAACGTGAACAGTAAAAACCTAAATTTCATATTAATCATAACCATACATTGAGCATAGTGGACTTTTGATAATATAAATTAGAGTCACTCTCCTGTGCACCACATGCACCAATAAAAAATGGTGTGTTGGGAAATTTATAGTTTTGATGAAAGTTCCAAAAACACATGTAATAGGACCAGTCAGACCTGTTAGCTGACTGATGTTTACATTACTGCGATAGGAGACCAGTTGATAATGATTGTATAGAAAAACTGATGTAATAGATAGGTCACATATTGAGGGGGAACTCAATATGTATAGGTCAGATCTGAAGAATCAGAAGAAAGCTGATATCCGACAGGGCAGAATGCTAAACCAGAACGGAAGATCGGTCGAATCGATCTAGTCGGATAACTTCGGTAAGTCATGAAGCTCAAACCTCAATACTAGAAGATCGATGACTTCCGGAAGATCGCACCGGAAGACCTACATCATTAGAGTCACCAGGTTGAAGCTAAGTCAACAGCGCCAGAAGACTCTATCAGTAGATCGATCAGTTGATCGATCGGATCACCATAAGATGAAAACTGATGTTTCATCTTATCATACGTCTGCGATCTAAACAAGAAGAATACCAACCTTAGTTGGAGGAACAACACTGCAAAGCAAGGTTTCCATCCAATAAGGAAGAAACACGTATGAACAGAGCTGATACTCGCGGGATTCGATGTTGCTCTCTCAAACGGCTATAAAATACACATTCATTCGTTTTTCGGCCCATGCCCTCAAGAACGCCACATCAAGCCCGCAAGTCTACCTAAAAATAGCACGAGATTCAAATTGCTCTCCAACGGCTCTTTGATCTCAAGGTCTATAAATATGGGATCACACTTGAGTGATACACGGAAATGCTTGGACAAACAACATAATCAAGAAGCTCAAACTATAGTCAGATTTCCGCACGAAGAACACAACAACAAGCTTATTTTATATTGTGTTCATCCCATAAGTTCTTAGCAAGAAATCTTTTCATCTAGCTTTTAGGCTGCTTGTATGCAAGAAAAGATTTCATAGTTGGAACCTCAACAATCTTACCCAAACCCCAAGTTAGGATAAGTTGTTTAGCAAGATTTCAGTCTAGGGTTTCTAGTCTTGATTTAAGGATCGGTTGAGTGAGAACTCTTAAAACATCTGTTGGTGTACTGTGTTGGACTAACACACTAAACTAAGTCCAGTCGGTTAAGTCGGTTAAGTTGGTGCCCCTTGTGAAAGGGAAGAGTGGACGTAGGACTGGTTTGTCCGAACCACTATAAATCTTGTGTGCCTTTACTGCTTTGATTAACTGCTCTCACATCGCACAATCTTAAAGCGCATACATTCTAAGTTAAGATCAGACAGCACCAAGCTTCTGATCTGATCGGACCTGATATTTCTGTCATCTGATTAAAAAGATAAAACTTGGAATCTGATTTATACAAACTGGTTTTTCACACGGGTAAAACTTAAGCTTCCGCTTTATCGATTAATCGATAGTTACCGAACCGACCGCTTTCGGGCGTTCATAAGTTGGTTATCGAGACCAAACCGATTCACTCGCGACTGATGGGCTATCTGCTCTCACACCGATCTTGCACGAAAAAGTTTTTCGAAGTCTATTCACCCTCCCTCTAGACTTACGCCCTCACTTAACCCGTTCGGGACCTACAAGTGGTATCGAGGCGGTTGGTTCTTCCGACCAATCGACTCACGTGTCATTGTGGTCAATCAACCGATCTTGAAAAACCGTTTTAAAAACTCATTCATTTTCCAAAATCACTCGGCATGGATAACACGTCCGTTATGTATCATGATCTGTAGAAGTTCTCAATTGATGAGTATGCAGATTGGGCCATATATATGTCCAACCATCTAGGCTCGATCGAAGGCGAGAATGATGGAAGTCATCGAGAGAGGACCCATCATCATTTACTACGACAATCCTGCGCAATGGGAGGAGATCCGGACTTTCCCACGTGAAGTCTTGTACGAAAAAAGCCCAAACGATGGACCTGAAGAAAGAAAATCGCATACTACGGACACCATTGCAAGACATATCATCATGAAGACAATGGATAAGGTCACCAAAGAAAAAGATTAAGTATCTCAAATCTGCGAAAAGCAATGTGGGATACTCGCCGAGATCTCTGCGAGGGAAATGAATAGATAAAAAGACACCGTCTTCAAACGAATCGGTGAAGTTCGAGAAATCAAGATGCCGCCTAACGAAACCATCAACGAACTCGATGGAAGAATTACAATGTCTATAAACAAGCTTCGAGAACTTGGTAGAGAGATGTCCGATAAAGATATCAACTATAAGATCCTAAGGTCTCTCACCAAGAAGTTGGGACATGAAGGTCACGGTAATCAAAGATTGCCGGGACATTTCAAGAATGAAACCTAGTAGCTTGTTCTTGAGTCTTAAAGCTCACGAAGTTCGACTGATTGAAAGAGGTCAAGGTGATGAAGACGAGGTCCCCAAATGAAACCTCGACTTCAAAATCGGGCTTGCTTTCAAGGCAACCAAAGAGCGTAACAAAGGCCAATGAACCAATTGGAAATATATTAAGTCGAGCGAATCAGATCGCTTTACTTACCGGGAAGCTTGAGAAGTCGATATACAACTTGGTAAGTATCGAAGATTCTATAAGGACTATCAACATAGCCGGGCGTGATAGAGATCGCATAATAGATCTCCGAAAGAACCGGATCGATGATCGGAGGGATCACGAGAGATGAAAGGGAAAGAGATAGCCGTAGACGAAGGAAGGAAGAGATAACCAATCGATAGAAGAAACTCGACTACTATCGAAAAGGAAATCACCGATAGGTCATACTGACGGAGTGATTCACCCGGAAGGAAAGGAACGGTGGATCCGGGAGCGTGCTTCAAGCTGTGAGAAGCCTGTGTCACTATAAAGACAGATCGGCCTGACTGACGCCTTAGAGAGAGGGAAGAAAAGAGGAACAAAAGAGAGCAAATTCGGTATAGAGACAGAAGAGCCATGGTTGTCGATACGCCAGAATCGACGATTCTTATCTCGCCTCCGAGGACTCCGGGATACTCTCTGAAGACTTTTCCGATCAAGAGTCGCCGGCGACTTCTATGAAAATGAAGATCCGATATTCTCGTCGACGATGATGAACTCTCTTTCGATGGCGGGGAGGACCAAATCGAGGTAACCTCCAAACCCCTTCGCTCGTTCTACACCGCTGCTATCATTAGCACACCCTTTGGGGAGATTGACTCTTCGGCTCTACTCGGAGTAATTGCTTGAAGATCTCCCAATGCAAAGAGAAACTTATGCTATTGTGGAAGCTGAGAATGATAAGCTGAGGACTAGAAATAATCAGCTTGCTGAAGAAAATGATCTCAGAAAAACCTCTGAACTTAGATCAAATTGAAATCGCTTTCGGAAAGGTAACGAGGAATTTAAAATTCTCGGTTAAAGCTTACGATCAGAAAAAGCAGATCAAAGAACAGATGGAAATTAACAGAAAGCAAGCTGATGACTTCAAAATCTTGCAAGCAAAATTCGATGAGCTATTCCGAATGCATGAAAGTCTGAAATCCTCTGAGGATAATCTGCGTAAGAAAATAGATGTTTTTTCAAAATCATCTCAAACCGTTAAAGACATGAACGCTATTTTCGAAAGTAAAGATTGATAAGGAGGACTTGGCTATGAAAACCCTCCACATCCTCAAAAGCCCCGATGATTCATCTCGAAAGGTGTAATCGACAGAATTTACGAAAAAAAGATACACCAAAAGCTAAACTTGTATCTAATAGGGTAAGAGACCAGTTGAGCGGTAAAGCAAGTGCCTAACGAAAAGGGAATGAAATGGACCCCAACCGGTAAAACATCGGTAGGAATCAACTGAAGAACCCCCGGTTCTTCCGGAAGAAACCTCAACTCGATCAATGGTCGAGAATCGAAAAAAGACAACCTACAAAAGGAAGTCTAATCGAGACCCAAATAAGGTCACCGCTAATAAGCATGCTTCGTAAATCTGCGAAAACCATCTATGCGAAAAGGATATGAATCTTTTGATGGTAGCGGTCATTACTACCTATAGTCGAAAATTTAGGTCAGCTTTTTGAACCACCCTTTGGATAAAAAAGAAGACAAACCGAAAAGTTAAATCATAAGTCTTCTAAGTCATCCAAGGTTCACACAAGTAATCATACAAATCGAAAAGCATATGAGGATAAGTATGATTATGTTGACAGTATGGGAGACAAATCGTGCCTTCGATCCGACCGATCACAATAGAAGTGCTCGTTTGTATGGATCCCCAAATCCAAACCTAACCCCTCGGGACCCAATCCGGAAAGGGTACCTAAAACCCGATCCGATTGCGGTGTTCGCGTGGGTCCGGCCAACAAAGGAGGTGTGCAAGCAACTATCCGGTACATCGATAGTGGATGCTCAAGGCACATGACCGAAGCAAACATCTCCTCCGCCTTCCTACATAGAATGTAAAGGCCAGCGTGTACTCTTTTCGATGATGATAACTTTGGTTATACCAAAGGGTTCGAACCTTAGAGAATGATGATGTACAAATAACCTGAGTCTCGTATGTCGAAGGTCCGAAGCACAACCTATTATCGGTTTCACAATTGCGACAATCGGATTCAATTGTTGAGTTCTCGGTGATCAATGCACTATCAAGAATCGAAATCACTCAACAGATTTTGCTAATCGGTTCAAGAAAAGGGACGATCTACACAAATTGATTGGGAACAGTTGTCCAAGAAATGCGTGCTGATTGTTAAGAGTTCCAAAAGTAGCAGTTGGCTCGCACAAAAGAATGAGCCATCCCGAACTTTAAAACTCTTAATAAGATAGCTAGGATGTCTCTAGTGGAAGGACTTCCGAATGAAGTGTTCTCAAAGGATCGGACATGTCTTGCATGTCGTCAGGGAAAACAGTCAAAGCTTCATTCAAAGGAATTTCCGGACCGGATCATCAGAGTAATCTTCTTGTTGCTTCATATGGATCTGTTTGGACCCGGCTTACACGGTCGATCTCAACGGACGAAATACACTCTGGTAATCGTGGATGACTACTCCAAGTTTACCGGGTTATATTCTTACATAAGAAGAATGAGGCGACAACCAAGATACCCGAGCCGCTAAGAAGATTACAAAATGAGAAGGGGTGTCGGTAGTAAAATCGGTCGGATAAAGCATGAAACTTCACCGCGAGGGCCTTACAATGAGAATGGAGAAATTTGAGCGGAGAAATGAAACTCTCAAAGAAGTTCTCGAACAATGTTAAATTTGAACATGCGATACCAAACCGTTTAAGGCGAATAATCAACACCGCATGCCATCGCAGAACGCATGTGTCTCGACTAAAACTCACTACAAAACACCCTATGAACTGTGGAAGGCGTAAAAACCTGCGTGTTTCTTACTTCCATGTTTTTTTGTCTCAAGTGTTTCATACACAACAATGGGAAAAGTCGGGTTGAAGACTTTTGAGGCCAAGTCCTCGATGAGGGTATATTTCTAGGGTATTCCTCATCTAGCAAAGCCTTCGGGGTCTACAACAAACGAACCCTAGTTGTGGAAGAAACACCCCATGTAACCTTTGATGAAGCATCTTCGATCAAGAGAAATCGCCTCGTAACAAGAAGTACTGATCTACGTAACCCGATATTCGAAAAATGGATCACCTAACGATCAAGGAAAAAGGATCGAAATCAGATCAATTTACATTCCGGATCTAGGCGATTCACCGATCAATCGATCCTAAGGTACGAACAATCTGTCGATGAAAAAAGCCGATTCACCGAGATAAGAAGAATCGAACCATCCGGTTTCAGGAACTTCGGTTCTCACGAACGGAACATCGACATGATGATTCCAACATCACCGAGACTTGTTCTTATCAAGTGGACCATAACCTGCACCACTCCCAATCACTAGTAATAAGATTTTATCGAAACGGACGATGTTCTCAAAACCGACGCGCCGTCGTAATGTAAGGACTGGATAACCCGGTCATCCAACTGATCTGATAATCGGAGACCCGTCTGATAAAATTAAAACTAGACATCAGATTGGTGAAAGTGCCATGTATTCTTTGTTATCGCCTATGAAGGAACCAACTACAATCGAGGAAGCTTTACAAGACGCAAAACCGGATTCTAGCCATGCAGAGGAGGGGGAAATAGCAGTTCGAGAAAAATGAAGTATGGGAACTAGTAGACGGACCCGTGTCATCAAGACGTAATTGGCGCGAAATGGATCTTCAAGAACAAGAGATGAGAAAAATGTTATCACGAAAATAAGGCAAGACTTGTTGCTAAGGGGTATTCACAATCGAAGGAATTGATTACGATGAGACCTTTGCACCAGTCGCTCGCCTTGAAGCCATTCGGCTGTTTCTGGCTTATGCTTCCCACAGAGGGTTCACTGTGTATCAGATGGACGTAAAGAGTGCTTTCTTAAACGGGGTACTAGCGGAGGAAGTTTATGTCGAACAACCTCCGAGTGCTTTGAAAAAGGGCAACCAAGTGTATCGTTTAAGAAAAGCTCTTTATGGCACAAACAGTTCATGAGCTCCCGTATGATACACTCTCTCGGTTCTTGATCGAAAGTGGGTTCACTAAAGGAACGATTGGATGAACCCTTATTCAGAATAGGAAGATGGAGAAGATATTCTGATGGTTCAGATTTACGTGGACGACATCATCTTCGGATCTCCTAACAAGAACCTATGTGAAAGATTCAGCAAACTGATGCAAGGGAAATTCGAGATGTCCATGATGGGTCAGATGAATTACTTTCTAGGTCTCCAAGTTAAACAAAGTACAGAAGGGATATTCATCTGCCAAGCTAAATACACTAGGAATCTATTGGCTAAGTTTGGAGTTCAAAATAGTAAGGAAGCCAAAATTCCTATGATGATTTGGATTCAAGATGGATCGAGATGAGGCTGGCAAAAAACAAATCGAAAAGAATATAGGGCTCTCATTGGATCTCTATTATACCCGATGCCCCGCCAGACCGGATATCACTTTTTGCAAGAAAGTGTATGTGCAAGATTTCAAGCAAATCCAATGATCACCCACCTAGAAGCGACTAAGCCGATTCTTAAGTATCTGAAGGAACAATAAACCTTGGTTTATTCTACCCATCGATGATAATCTAGAGCTTAGTGGGTATTCGATTACGATTATGGAGGTTGCAAGATCGACCGAGAAAAATCAACCTCGAGAACATGTCGGTTCTTAGGAAGTAAACCGATCTCGTGGTTTTCAAAGAAGCGGACATCGATTCGACATCAACAAGCGAAGCGCAATATATGGTCGCTTGAGGAAAGGTTGTTCCCCATCGCTCTGCTCGGTCGGCCGGTGAGGATTACAACATTGTAGCTAAGAACGCGTGCCTATTCTACGTGGCGATAATAGTCTTTATTGCAATCACTTTCGATCCGGTTCTACATACAAGATGCAAGCATGTGGATGTCGACACCACTTCATAAGAGATCACGTTGAAAAGAAGAATATCGAATGGAAAAGATTCATACCTTGATATCTGAATATCGATATTCTAACCAAGCCACTAATGAGATCGGTTCGAGATTTATGCAACGAGCTAGGACTTCTAGATCTTGGAGAAATGTCACCGAAAATGTTTGATGGAATGTTCTCCGAACTAGTTTGGTTAAGAGACTAACCCGGATCGAGAGAAATCAGTTGAGTTTGGTATCTTAACGATCTCAAGAGACCGATAAGCAAAAAATCGATCGGACTTACACGCTACCGGATCCAAAGGAACGATCGATTTTAGTTTATTAGATTTAAAGTCTATCGGTCTAAAGGAACCGATCGATTCAAGGTTTATCGATTTAAGGAAAATGCTTTCGATTTAAAGGATTATCTGATTAAATCAATTTGGTTATAGTATTTCTTTGTGATTCGTTTTTAGCCGATATTCAACAAGCAAGATTCGAGATTAAGAGCTAACAATCGCATAAGAAAGGTGAATTTACACAACGATGAAATAATGTAACTTTTCATTGATAAAAACCGAAGGTGAGGTTACATTACGAAAGTTACAAGTACAAGAAGACCTTGAGGTCAAGACATAAATGTTAACCAAAATCCTAAACCTATAAACCTAAACCCTCATCCTAACCCCGTTAGTTGTGAAGGAAAGAGAGATTTTAAACTCTCATTTTCCCCCACTTAACAAGGGGTGAGAGAGGCTTTAAAGAACAGAATCCCAAGGCGGTCGCAAAAGCTGAAGATCAAGAAAACTGGAGCGACAGAGGCCTTGATAGGATTCTTAAGCCCGAGCCCTAAAGTGAAGTGTAGTAGGGCTCTCCAAATTGTTAAATGGAGCACGTGTGCCAAAGAGTTGGTCGTCGATCTCATGGGCACATGTCTTTTGCATATTTTATACCTTGACTAAGTCCGATGGTTCCGTTACATCATCGAGATAGACACACAAAGGTGCATACGGTTAGGAGAAGTGTCTTCTCGGTTACCAACAATCCGCCGCCACTGTGGTAGAGAAGCTTTGCTTGTGATCGTATGTGAAATCGAAGATGATGAAGAAAACAGCAATAAGGGATGCAAAGGGTTGATTTGAGAAGGTGAAACCACATAAAAGGGTGTAAAAGTGTTTGCCTGAAGTCTCACCGGAAACAAGGGTTCACCAAGATACATGATTCTTACAAAGAAGATAAGTATGGTGAATGGGTGATGTTGTGTAAAACTTTGGTCCAATTTATAGAGACCAAGCAAGGATGCAAATGCAATTTCTATTTCAAGAAGCCTATCCGAGAAATTTGCATCAAAAGAATGAGAGTGTAGAAATCACGACCGATAATTGGATAAATTTACGGTTGATTGACATATCGAGATTCGCACGATATTTCGCGATGTCAATCACGCCTACTTAGGGAATAGAAGCTACTACTCTAGACTAAGTTTTTGGCGGTAACACTTATCCCAAGAATTGGCTTAATCTGAAAAGAATCGGATAAAATTCAACCAAAATCGATTACTTACGAGCATGATCGGATGAGAGAGATCACCGAGCTTGAAACTCCAATAAATCGATATATCGGTCTCATCAAATATCAGTTGAAGGGGGAACTTCAACTGATCAAGGAGGATCAAAAGGGAAATCAGACGTACTCAAGGAAAGATCAGCTAAGCCTGAAGTTTCAACAAATCGAATCTGTTGGAGAAGATCGGTTGAAAGGATCGGGGGAAATTTCTTAAGGCTTAGGCGTAATGATTAAGATCAACAAGTGGAATCAACATTGACAAGTAATATTGATTACACAACATCGACCAACGGAATCTGCGATCTCTTTTCTCTTGTTCTTTACTTATTTATCGGATCGTATCTGATATTATTTGCCTTACTGTACCCACTATCCTTGTGACGTGTACTCTGCAAATCATTTAATGCGGACGTGGGGTACATGTATTAACTGCTACTTGATCGTGCTTTTAAATCCAAAAGTTTTGTGTACGTGCGTTTTCCTGACCCTACGATCAAAACCGCTTAACTGAGCGTATAATCTTTTCAAAACGATTGATCTTCAAAATCTTGTCTTATTGTACCCTCCGCCTCTATATAAGATTCATCAAACCTTACCAGAGTTTTTCTGCTTCACAAACCTGCATTACTTTCACTGAAAAACTTCAAAGTTTCTCTACGTTTCAAAACGATTTCTTAGAGTTCAAAATCTTCTCTGAAAATTTGAATCTGGTAATATTTTCATTTAAGCTTAATGATGAATCTTTCTTTCCGTTAAAAACATTGTTTTCAAAAAGTTGTTTTTCTAATTTATGCTTCATTGCCTTTTGTTTTCCGGGTATGATATTGATATTGATTATGCACAAATTTAATGAGTCTATCTCACCAGAGATGGCCACTCATGGACTAGGAAAGATCATGTGCAACTATGAATCGGGCAACGAAGATCTTTGAGGATAAGTTCGTTTCGCCAGGAACCACCGAGGATCCCGAATCCATGGAGGTGGAACAAATTCTCAAGAAGGCCGGATCGAAACATATTGCTCTCGCTCACATCGCAATCCGGTGATGCAAGATGAAGCACTTCAATTCTTGCACTTTGAGTGTGGATCTGAAAAAAAAAACGAGACGAATCGATGTCGTCAATAAACGGAGAAGAAATCGATCGACAAATGCGACATCACTGTCTGCTCAAATTTTACCAAAAGGGGCGAATCTCACCCGCACACTCTGAGGAGAATGAGGACGAAGAAATCGAGAGAGCTCTTAAGAGAGGCGGATAAACATCGAAAAGCCGGATTCATCGTGCCAATGCTCAAAAGAAAGTACAGATCGTTGTTTGACATTCTCGTAAGAACGATCATGGGAATCTCATTTAGCCCGGATGCTCTCACATCACCAAAATGTACAAAGATGGCAAAGAATAATTGATGGGGCTCAAACATCAATTGGCACGGCTTCCTCTGAAAGCCATCTTGCTCCAAGAACACGAAAAATTTGGAGTCAATGAATCCAGCAGTCTTTTCCTCAAAAAGAGAGTCAACAATCTCAACAAGGTTGCAATTATATTGAAGGACAAACCGCCAAGCTTGAATGGAATCGTAATGGATCAAGTCCTACAATGCCTTCCTTCATCAACTTCAGTTATATATGGGCCACTGAGACGATGACAAGGAGCCCACTCCAACAAAAACCGAAGAAAGGAAAGAGCAAAGAAGCCGCCTCATCCACACCAGTTGCTCCACAGAAAAAGAAACGAAAACTGGTGAAGGCCCGTGAGTAGAGGCCAAAGAAAGCAAAGCAAGCCCCGACTCTAGCACTAGAAGATGAGTCAAGAAGAAAGAGCGCCGCAATAAGCGGTCACAACAACAAAGAATGAATCGACAGTAAGCTTCTCACCCGAGGGCTCGCCCGAATCGATCCGAGGTAGAAGCACAAACCGATAAATCTCCTTCTCCTCAACCTCAATTCATTCACCGCTCGACTAAAGGTCACGAGCATGTCACTCCCGCTAGTTCACCCGCTTCATGAACTCCGAACCAGACATAAAACCGCCACTCTGTGAGAACCCATCGCAGTCGAACCAATCGCACAACTTCCGCCGACTCAAGCACAACCGAAAGCTTCCACATCTCATCCAATGAATCCGACAGATAATTCCCGTATCAGATCAACAAAAGACCATCAATCGGAAAAATGGTCGACTAAGAATTGAACGAGAGATTGATGAGATGTATCCACAACCGGTCGCCCATCCTACTATCGGAGAAGAAGTCATGGAGATCCTCACCGGAGAGATCTCGATTAAAAAAGCTTCTCGGATCTTATCTTACTTGTTGAATGGATGGGTGGTCTTGGATGAGTTCGCAGATTTTGACTTCGATATGAGGAAGTCGCGCCAAAGTGGGATCACCAATGAGCTAATATCCGATAAATCTGTAAAAGCTCGATCCACGTGAAGTTGGAATTGCCGAAGAAGAGAAGCCGAGATCGCCAAGAAGCTCCGAAAACAGACGACCGAAATGGTGAATGCCGAGTTGCCGATGAAAGTGGAACTGGTGCTTTGCGCTTCACGACCAACCACCGGAGGCACAAACAACCGAACCTCGATCAAGTGATGGATCCAATTCCTACATCTCAAATCACCACCGATCAACCCGGAGATCGATCTTGTCTCAAAGATCTCCGGAAGAAGAGATTGAGGGAGTGCTAATCGATCGAGACAAATCGGTCTCAAACAAATCGAAGCAATCGAGAGATCGGGTTCTCCCAATCCATGACCACCATATCTGCCGAAACACAAAAATCGTTGATGACAAAATTTAAACAATTGGATCAAAATCAATCTTCTTTTTTCGACGCCAGAAAAAAGGCTCGAGTTATCAGAAGAGAAATTTGACAAAATGATTTGGACACTCTCTGCTACAATGGAAACTGCCAAGAAAGAGCTGATTACAACTGTTCAGAATCTAACAGCTCAAACTTCAGGTTTATCTGCTAATGATCTAAATCAGGCATTGTCAGTCAACTTTGGGTCTCTGACTTCCCACCTCAATGCGCTTTTTGATCAAACCAAAAAGGGGGAAGGATCTGAGAAACCAACTGACACATCAGAAGATAAGGCCCATGGACAAAGCTCAATTGCAAGAAAAAGGTCATGCGGTCTTTGGGACATCAAAATCGGACCCCATTTTCGGACCAGAAAGTCACCGAAGACAAACTAGTCGATCTGGTGATAAGGAGCTAGTCAGAAATTGTCCAAAAGCGCGATGATAAAGAAGAAAGAAGGACAGAAAAACGGGCACAAGCAGAAGGGTTGAAACAGAAGTTCAAATCAAGGGCTAAGAAAGGATTGACTGGAAAATCTGCACCAGAACCTCAGTTGCCAGCAAGAGTCGACGAGATCATACCAAAAACTGCTGCACACGCTAAGAGGTTTGAGGAATGGAATAAGATCAGAAGTGAATGGCTTCTAGATGCCTTTGTCCTTGATCTTGTTCCAAAAGAAGAATCACCAGATGATGAGTTCCTCAACTGGTTACAGAATAAATATCCAGACTTTCTGAAGTATCTGGAAAATGAGGCCAAGCTTATAAATGTAAAGATATCTCGCCAAGAGTATGATCTGTTAATATACTCGAAGAAGGCAGATGGCTCATTTGACAGACTGGCATTTGAGAGATTCTACTTTGACATCTTGAGCAAATCGCATATAACTGATCAAGTGCAGACAACTGATGTCAAATGGAAACTCTATCAAATTTTCAACGTTCCACAAGACCAAAGAGAAATGCCAGAAGGATACAAGCCCAAGGAGTGAAGATTCAGAAGACGTCTAGGGATCAGCTGCTTTTAAATTCAAAACTTTTCTGATGTAACATGTAATCAACATATCTAATGAAAAGTTTATTTTTCTGATCCCAAGACAAAATCTCTTTGTCTTCGATTATTGCTCTTTTAATCGTTCTATACTTATCAATCGTTTGGTTTCTCGGTGTTTTGGTTTCATCAAAAAGGGGAAATTGTTGGGAAATTTATAGTTTTGATGAAAGTTCCAAAAACACATGTAATAGACCCGTCGGACACATTAGGTAGTCGATGTTTACATTAATGCGATAGGAGACCGGTTGATAATGATTGTATAGAAAAATCGATGTAATAGATAGGTCACATATTGAGGGGAACTCAATATGTATAGGTCGAATCTGAAGAATCGGAGAAAGCCGATATCCGCGAGGCGTAATGCTAAACTGAGCGGAAGATCGAGTCGAATCGATCTAGTCGAGATAACTTCAAATGAAGTCATGAAGCTCAAACCTCGAATACTAGAAGATCGGATGACTTCGAAGATCGGACCGGAAGACCTACATCGGTAGAGTCGGCCAGGTTGAAGCTAAGTCAACAGCGCCAAAGACTCTATCGGTGACCGATCGGGCCAGATCGATCGATCACTCATAAGATGAAAACCGATGTTTCATCTTATCATACGCCTCGCGATCTAAACAAGAAGAATACCAACCTTAGTTGGAGGAACAACATCGCAGCAAGGTTTCCATCCAATAAGGAAGAAACACGACATGAAACAGAGCCGATATCGCGGGATTCGATGTTGCTCTCTCAAACGGCTATAAAATACACATTCACGCTTTTCCCATGCCGTTCTCAAGCACGCCACATCAAGCTCGCAAGTCTACCTAAAATAGCCTCGAGATTCAAATTGCTTCCAACGGCTCTTTGATCTCAAGGTCTATAAATATGGGATCACACTTCAGAGTGATACACGGAAATGCTTGACAAACAACATAATCAAGAAGCTCAAACTATAGTCGATTTCCGCATCGAAGAACACAACAACAAGCTTATTTTTTATTGTGTTCATCCCATAAGTTCTTAGCAAGAAATCTTTTCATCTAGCTTTTTAAAGGTCCGCTTTTGTATGCAAGAAAAGATTTCATAGTTGGAACCTCAACAATCTTACCCAAACCCCAAGTTAGGATAAGTTGTTTAAGAAGATTCGATCTAGGGTTTCTAATCTTCGATTTACGGGATCGGTTGAGTGAGAACTCTTAAAACATCTGTTGGTGTCTTGTGTTGGACTAACACACTAAACTAAGTCCAATCGGTTAAAGTCGGTTAAGTTGGTGCCCCTTGTGAAAGGGAAGAGTGGACGTAGGATTGGTTTGTCCGAACCACTATAAATCTTGTGTGCCTTTCTTCGCTTTGATTAATCGCTCTCACATCGCACAATCTTAAAAGCGCATACATTCTAAGTTAAGATCGAGACAACACCAAGCTTCGATCCGACGGACCGATATTTCTATCATCCGATTAAAAAGATAAAACTTGGAATCGATTTATACAAAACCGGTTTTTCACACGGGTAAAACTTAAGCTTCCGCACACATCGCTTAATCGATAGTTACCGAACCGACCGCTTTTGCGTTCGAAGTTGGTTATCGAGACCAAACCGATTCACTCGCACTCGATCGGTATCTGCTCTCACACCCGACCAAGAAAAAAGTTTTTCGATCTATTCACCCTCCCCTCTAGACTTCGGCCCTCACTTAACCCGTTCGGGACCTACATGGTGCACTCTAAACCCTAATCCCTAAATAGTGAACCCTAAATCATATTTGAACTATATGGGCCGGGTGAACCATGAATCACTCGGGCCGAGTTTGGGGTCGGGTCGGGTATTAAAAAATAAAAAAACATCTAAAACTGAAATTAAAGTTAAAATAAAACGAAATTGAAAAAAAAAAGTTAAAACTAAAAAAAATTAGAAAAAGAGCTTTTAAAATTAAATTGCACCTGCACCGGAGAATTTGCCTCCAAATTAATAAGTCCTTACCACTATACCTAAATTTCATAACTAGCTATACAAGATTTGAACATAGTGGACTTTTCTTAAAAAAGAATTATAAATCCTTGCCCGCTATAATTAGTTCATGATCGATCAGAACTGACTGTATATACACATAAAAAAATATGGATACATACAGAAACACATTTATATTCACAACTTTTAAACGTGTTAATTTTGGTCATTAGGATTAGTTTTTGCCTCCAACTGCAATATACAAGTATACGAGTATAACCTCGCATAATATTATGTGAATTGAAAATAAATTTATAATAAAATAATACTACCTCCGTCCCGGGATAACGTTCACATTTTCCCGGACACGAAAACTAAGAAAGTTTGCTTTATTGATATTATTTAAATCAATTATAATGATATTGTGAGTGTGTAAGTTTTGAGTGTTTTGTCATTTAAGGAAATATGTACGTTATCTTGGGATAAATAAAAAAGGAAATTGTGCACGTTATTGTGGGACGGGGGGAGTATTAATTTTTGTAAGAATCAACTCGCGTACCATATAATAATTATATTTAACAATATATATTATTTATAATTTTAAAATAAAAACATGTTAATAAGTGATTTTAACTAATAAAATTAAATACATATTTAATCTAAATTTAGTCATGTCATATTATTATTTTCATTATCTCCCAAATTATTATTATGGTACATATTTTTTTACCTTTGAAAATTTGTTGGAGGGCCAAAATTTATTCAAATAAAATTTACGTTTTTGATAAGAAATTAAATAATATAAAATACTACAAATAAATTCATTGCATAGAAATTGAATAGTTTGAAATAGAGTGATTTAGAGAGGTGGGAATTATTAGATATATAGTACGGAGTATATTTTTTCATTTAACTAGATAGTTTTGAATCAAAAGCTTAAAACAGAGACTACAATAAACAAATATATGGGTTTAAATTTTTTGTAGTCCTGTACCGTCAACTTTGAAATTGGTCCTTTTTTTTGAAATTGGTCCCGTTTTTATTTTTTTAATTTCAAACTTTTTTTATTTTGGTCTTACTAAATTATCAATTTATTTTTTTTATTTTGGGTCATTTTGAAATTGATCCTTTAAAATTATTTTAAACCCGACAGTCACCAAAAATTAACCGTAACCTTTAAGTGGCGCTCAAAATTAAAAAAATAAATAAATATAATTATTTTATTTTTTTAGTTAATTTCAAAATTTTAGAAAACTTAAAAAATGCCACCTAATCTTTTTTAATCCAAATAATTTGTGCGGGATTTTTTTCTTACTTTTTTAGGAAGGAAGAGTGGTTTTTTTGATTTATTATTGATTTATTTTTTTTTTTTTTCCGGGTATAGTGGTTTTAGGTTCAAGACCCAAGAAATCAACATGGTTCCAAGTTTTGTCTTTTAATATACAAATTATTTTAAACCCCCCAAGACTCCTAAAATCCGTCCAAAATTATTAGGATTAAAAAAAGTTTAAAAATGTTCTCGCGAAATAATCTATCAAATTAAAAAAAAATAAATAAATAATTACATATGTGGTGTTTTAACCGGAGACAAAAGTCAAAAGAGGAAGACGACAACATCGATTGTTCATTGAAAGAAAGATGTGATAAAAATGACCAATTTCAAAATTTTTAAAAACTTAAATATAGTGACCAAAATCAAAAAAGTCAAAACAATTTTCAGGGACTAATTTCAAAACGACCATACAAAGGTTACGGAATTTATACGCAACTCAAGAGCTACAAAAAATTTAATCCCCAAATATATATTGAATACATGCCAACTTCTAAAATTGAGAATTACTATTACTTATATGTTTATCCACATAAATTTTTTTTTTTCTAAATGAAGATCAAAAGTAAGGGGTGGGAATAGGTCAAAAGCTTTGGGTCAAGCTAAGCCTCACATAAAAAAAATGTTGGGAGATGAATTTAATAAAGATATATGATTTTGATTAAGATCCCAAAACCCCGAGATTTTTGTATGATATTCGTGAATCAATCCAATCAAATTGAATAATCTTGATAGTTGAGTCAAACGATTCTAAAGTTTTAGAGTTACTCGGGATGTTATCCGATCCAAAATGTATAGTCGGGCGAGATATAGTTCAGATAGGTTCAAGACTCAAGACTCAAGAAGAACTATCGGTTTATCCGACCTAAAAATTGACCTCAAGAAGTATCCAAAACCGAACACGTTTTTGTTGCGACCCAACATGTATCGAGCGGTGGTTCAAACCACTGGAGATATTTTATTTTTCAAAAATACTTGTGGTCTATCCGATGATCTTATTTGAAAAAAAAAAATTCAAAAGATCGGAAAAATGTCTTCTAAAACTTCCCATGTTCTCGGTGGAGAACTATGATCTATGGAAATGAGTCATCTCGTATTCCAAACATGAAGGTAAACTACCAAAGAATCTCGAGACCAGGAGATGAGAGAATTGATTCTAGAGCAAGACGCAAGACTCAAGAGAAAGTTAGTCAATCTAATTGAAGATAAAGAATGATGGTGTGATGGGAATGATCTCTCACCGTGGCACTAAAAAGAGATTTGGGATACACTAGTTGTAATGTGCCAAGGCACGATCATATAAAAGAAAACAAACTTTCATCGAGTTTTGAAAACGGATGAAAATCAAACTCAAGAAAAAAATATCCACAAAAGAGATTTTGAAAATTCTTATGCTCAATGATTGAAAACATGAACATTAGTTCAATGCCATATCATGAAATTAAATTTGAGATAAGAAATATCCAAGGTCGACAAAGAAAGATGATTCTTCAAAAAATAAAAGCCTATCTCAAGGATGCATGCCAAACATCGGGATGATTGAGAAGAGGTTTGATAGACTTAATAAGAGATTTGAAAAATACAAAAGCATTACAGATTCCCGAGGACTCAACCGGAGAAGAAAAAGACCTAGAATTTTCATCCAAGAGAAAGGATATTGCCAAGACATTCAAATGCGCATAAAAAAGGAACTAAAAAAGGCTATGGTAGCAGAAGAAGAAAACCCCAGGAGGGACTTGAAACTCGATGAGATATTCTTGAAAAAAAAAGTGATGACATATGTCCGATGGCCATTGGGGAGGTAAACTTGTTGTTAAGTTATATCAAACTCGAGTTTGTAACAAAAAAAAAAAAAATGGAAAGAATCGTTGAAGGTGTCTACCTTTAATCGAGACAAAAGTCAAAAAAGAGGAAGAACTGACGAATATCGACCATATTCCACGGGAAAATCATTTTGGTCGATGGATTCAAATAGGAGAAGACTATCTTTGTTGCAACCAAATACCACCTAAATCGAACTCAAGCCCAAGGTTGTAGAAATGGAAAAGGACCTATGGTCTCAAAGAACTCGATCATGTTAGAAAGCTCAAACCCCTGTTGAAAAAGATGTCGATGTACAAAAAGTTCCAGAAAGAGAAACCCGCAAAAAAGTGAAGACCGGAGAAACATGAAATTCTCAATCGAAGATTGCCTAAAACGTGTTAGAGAGGTTCAAACCCTAAATATAGTCGAAATTTTCTCACACACCTAAGAGGAAACTCACAGTTATCTCTCCAAAGAAGAATTCAAATAGTTTTCAAGAGTGACCTTGGTGTATGCCTATAAATCTTGGTGACCATCTACATTGTAAGGTTACGGAAATTTATAAGAAATCTTTTCAGAGAGGAAAACAAGGGCAAGAGCTCAAAAAGGCTTATTCTTGAAAAAGTTAAAGCACTCGAAAAACTTAGAATTTCCCAAGTGTTTCTATATTGAAGAGAGCTCACTATACTAAGCCTAACTTGATAAGAAATATCCAAAGCTTAGTTCGAGATATTCTAACCCTTTGCATTGTGCTTCATTGTAAAGGATATCTCATCCTAGTTGAAACCAACCAAGAAACCCCAAACCCTTAAAGATGAAGGTAGTTGGAGTGTGTTTGTTGGTGAGAAGAGTTGTAAAGAGTTAGTAAACTTACGCCAAGCTGATACAGAAAAGGCTCGTAAAACTCTAGAGGATAAAATCATTAGTAAAGCTGGAATTTTTACATGGGTAGTCCGAAAAACTTGTGTGTGATTGAGTAAGTAAACTTTGTGACGGAGGTTAAAGTCGCAAAAACTCAAGGTCGGGTTGAGTAAGTAAACATTTGATACGTGGAGTATTCTTATCGTAAAACTTCGTAAAATTTTTTAAAGTTCCTGAAAGTTGAGTAAGTAAACTACAAGGTAGTCGAAAAGCTCGGTTGATAGTGAATTTCTCCGAGGATCGGGGAGAGTGGATGTAGGAGCTTGAGTCTCCAAGAACTTTTGGGCCTGAACCACTATAATTGATGTGTTCTTTATTGCTTTCCTTATTTGTGCTTAATTGTTGCATTGACTTGATTTTTTGAAAGCATACTTTTCAGGATATTCTCCGATATTCATTGGAATCAATCCACTGAAATTGCATAAGTGAATCACAATTGGCCTAATCACTATTTCATAAAGGGAGGTTTTTTCAAAGAGATGAAAATTAAAACATTGTAAGTATAAACCAAAGGAAGCCAACCATTCCGCATCCTAAACCGAATTGCTGAGAATCCATTAGCTAGAGAGGAACTTGCCACAATATCGTCATCCGATAGTTACATGGTCGAACTCTCTTACGAGGATTCAAGAAGTTAGTTATCGATCCAAGCAACTTCGGGATCTCAAAGGACACTCGGGGACTCGGTTGGGATTATCTCGAGGTATCCAAAATTCTTTAAACCCATTTCCCGGGATCACCGCCTCGATGAGACTTTGACCGTGGGGGAGATCCGGGCGATTTGTGTTTCTCGAAACTAATCTTCGAGGATTATCGACCCAAAAATTGCTGACCTCGAGAAGAAAAAAGTTTTAAAACACCTAACACGTGTATTCCCCCATACACGTGTAAAACTTGTTTGCACCGGGACCAACAAGTGGTATCAGAGCAGTGGTTCAACTTGACCACCTGCTGTGTTGACCAAAGTTTTATTTTTCAAAAATACTTGTGGTCTATCTAGACCGCTAACCGATCTTATTCTTTGAAAAAAAAAATTCAAAAGATCGAAAAAATGTCTTCTAAAAAAAAACTTCCCATGTTCTCGGGTGGAGAACTATGATCTATGGAGACTGAGAATGCAGGCTCATCTGTATTCCAAACATGAGGGTATGAGGAGAGTGGTCTCTCAAGGACCATTCCAATTTACTGTGGTGAATCTCAGAGGAACAGGAGATGAGAGAATTGATTCTAGAGCGAGAATTTCCTAAGTCCGATGACCAATCCGACTCTGAAAGAGAAAGTTAATGTCAATCTAGACTACATTGCAAAAGACACACTATACAAAGACAATTGATGATGGTGTGATGGGAATGATCTCTCAAAAGATAAAGTCTTTGTATCTTGCTAAAGAGATTTGGGATACACTAGTTGTAATGTGCGAAAACCATGATCATATAAAAGAAAACAAACTTTCGGTGGCAATTGGAAAGTTTGATAGTTTTGAAATGGATGATGGTGAATCAATAGACAAAATGGAAGTCGATTCACTAAGCATCATGAATGATCTAAATGCACTTGGAAAGAAATATCCACAAAGAAGTGGCATTGAAAATTCTTAAAGGTCTTTCTAAGAAATGAGATATTCATGCGAAGGTGATTGAAAACACCAAGAACATTAGTTCAATGCCATATCACAAGTCTTCTCCTGAAATCATGAAAGCCTATGAATTTGTAATTGATAAGAAATCCAAAAAAGGTGGATGCAAAGAAAGATGATTCTTCATCGAGTAAAAATGTGGCTTTAAAAGCCAAAGATAAAACCATCAGAAACTAGAGAGTCCGAAACCCCATGCCAAACATCGGGATGAGCTTGAGGAAAAGCTAAAGATCGATGGCAAGGAGGTTTGATAGACTTAATAATAGATTTGGAAAATACAAAAGCTATTACAGAACCACAGTACCGGAAAAACCGAGGACGATCAAATTGAAGCAAATCAAGAGCGTGAGAAGAAGAAAGACTAAAAACTCATTGAAGGATCTTCATCCAAGAGAAAGGACTCCAAGTCCAAAGAAAAAAATTGATGATCGAGGATGATGATGCCAACTATTTAAGATCTTATAATTGCCCTCTCAATTTGGAAGAAAGGTCACTTCCAAATATGATTGTCCGTTTTGAGATAGCTCATGGAGAGAAGATATATGAAAAGGCAAGATAGTTGAGTCTAAAAGAGACCGTCGCCAAGTTCTCAAGCAAAAAAGGCCATGGTAGCGATGAAAAGAAACTCGAGGAGGATCTAGCTCTTCAATATGAGATATTCTCGACAAAAGATCGTGATTCCTTAGAAAGTTAGTGATGACATCCGTAAGTCAAGTGTTGATGGCCAACCAAAAAAAGAGCTGAGAGGTAAACTCTTTTTCTCTTTTGTTGCTCCTACACTAGCACAAGAGTTTTCAAGTTCCACCTAAATTGTAAGTCATTTTGACTGATGGATTCTTTTGAGAATCGATGAAGGACTATATACTTGTTTTGCAAGGAATATCCAAAGCTTAGACTAACCCTTTGGACCAACAAAAAATCTAAGCTTGATATTTAATTTTGGGTTCAAGTTTGACCTGTTATCTATCATAGGCTTTTTAAAAAGCTTAGGCCTGACATTTTTATTAAATGTCTGACCTAGAAGCCTTTTAAAAGTCTATATAAAAGATATATTTTTTTTACAATCTTATTATGGCTACTATTTATTATAAAAAATTCAAAATCGCACCTATAAAAATTTTAATTGTACAAATAACAATACTAAGTGCTTCATCAAATCATCAAAATATACTACTACTAGTTATTAGCATTAAATATTATTTATTTTATTAATATATTATTTACAATTATATAATTATATATATAATTAAATTTGTCGGCCTGTTGGGCTTAAAAAGTCTACGAAAAAGCTCAAATCTGACCTATTTAAATAAATAGGGCTTTAAAAATGTCTGAGTCTAACTTGATTATTAAACAATTATATAATTATATATATAATTAAAACTTTTTAGTAAAGTTATTTAAAAATAAAATATAGGCCCCCTTATTTTATTAAGCTTTGACCTATTACATAAAACACACACAATTTATTGGGAAAAATACAAATGTAATATAATATATCCAATATATAAATGTGTCGTTAAGGGTATAAATGCAGATATTTATTTTTTTGAAAGGATAAATGCAGATATATAAATTAATATATGTCATACCCTGTTGAATTTACTACCATTAATAGTATTAAGGATCGTTACTTTCCGCAGTTGAACTTCCACAGTTGACCGAAACGCCTGAAAGATGTAACAATAATAATTATATGAATGCATGGTATACTCGCATTATTTTCACATTTTTCTTTTTAAATTTCTCATATTCGTTTTCACAATTAAAAAAAATATTTTACTCATAATTCTTATTTATACAATGTACATTTATTTCACAATTGATCTAAAATAGAATCGAATTTTCAGGTTAACGAAAAAAAACGAAATCAATCAGGAATGTGATTGACCAACCTAAACATAACGAACAAATCAAGATGATTTGTAAACTAATACCATATGAGTGTTTATTGAACAAGAATTGAAGAAGAAAGAAACATCTTATTGAGAGTTTGGAGAGAGTTTACAACTAACTCGGAAACCATAAGTATATGAAAACCTTTTTTTTTTTTTAGAACAATAAGTATATGAAAACTAGTCTAACCTATTCTATTTATAACATATGTACAGTATTAGTTGTGGAAAAGTTTGTAAAATGAGATATACTTTTTATTAACTATTTATGTCAATACTTTTTCTACCACAATTAACTCAAATTCACACAACTAAAAGTTGATTTGTTTCAAATGCTTTTATTTTATCATTTTAATAAAGTAGAAAAATATTCTTAATTTTCATTCCAAGGTCAGTGTGAAAATTGATTTGGATGGATGAGTACTTGTCAGGGACAAGAGGTGTGTAGTTCTTTTTTAAGAAGAGGCATGTAACTACGACATGCACTTATATTTGGCTAAGTCTTCTATGCATTAAAATGCATCGTGCACTTATAATGTATAATATGTATTTTAGAATTATATAACTTGTTATATTGAAAGATGCAACTTATTTATATTGAACCGTGTAATTATTAATATTAAAAAATAGTTGCACAAAAAAATATAAATAAATTGTATCTTTCACTATAATAAGTTGTATAATTCTAAAATGCACGGTGCACCTAGATGTACATGAGAGTCAACTCCTTATACGTATTTATTGTCTATAACTCTATATATATTATAGTGAGAGTATAATTATGGTTATCAAAATTCTATCTAATAAGACTAAAACTCAATGAGTCATGCGGAAATCACTGATCTGGCCAACAAATATCCCTGAAAATTAGGGGGAAAATAGGCCGATCTAATAGTTACCAAAATGTTGAACCACTCAACCTTTAAATTAAATATTTAAATTTTGACAAAAAATTATATGAGATGGTGACTCATGCATGAAAAGGAAATACAACAAAGCAAAAATTACAGTCACCTCTCTAAAAATATTAAAAGAATTAATATCCAAATTATGTCTCATCTCATCATGAGACCGTCTCATATAAGCGTGTCTCTCAAACACGTCTGAATTTGTCAAAAAAATGTTCCTGCACATCTGTATATTGACTTAAATTAATAAAGTGGATAAACACAAAAAAAAAAAAAAATTATCCGGTTGCTGATATATGTTAAGTCAGAAACCATGGTTAATTGACCAGAGTTGAGCAATACATTTCAAATTAAGCGACTACTATCTATATCTATATATATCACACTCCAAACCCCTGTTACAAGTATCTCTATAAACCTGCCCCTTTTTTCCCTCCATCTCATTTATTACTTTCCAGTTGGAAAGAGCTGCATATGGTTGAATTCCATTTTCAACCCTTCAATTTTCTTCACGAGTTTATTTTCCATTAATTGCATTCCAATCCTCGGTTAGTATTTAAATTCGTGATCGGCGATTAATTTAATTAATTTAGTCTCTGATTTAGCGAAAATCAAATTGACAGAAAAAAATGGCGGCCGAAAATGGGGAATTCAGTTTCAGAAGCACGAAAGGGCGGAACAATTTGCCGAAAATTCACACGGATAAGAAAGCGGATGATGCGGTGAATGACGACAAAATCTGCCACGATGACAGCGCGCGTCCCGTGAAGGCTCAGACGCTCGACGAATTGCATTCGCTTCAGAAGAAGAAATCGGCGCCGACCACACCTATTCAGGCGGCGCAAGGGTTTTTCTCCGAGGAGGAGCGTCACAAACAGCAGCTTCAGTCGATCAGGTGATTAATTAATTGAATTTTGTCGTAATAGCTCCGGATTTTGAATCGTATATTTTGGATTTTGTTGAATGATTTGGGAATGACAAAAACTTGTGTATTTTTTCAATATTACTTGTTGTTATGCTTAATTTTTATGCATAATAATTATACATTATGTATAGATCTAGATCACGTTAGGGAGGTGTTTGTAAAAAATTCTCCTTTTGAAAAAGTTATTAAAATTAATGATTTTAAAAAAATTGATTAATAATAAAAGATCAAAGAAAAATTGATATTTTTTGAAAAAAAAAAAATTAATCACATTTAAAAAATTCTCATAAGCACTAAATTGCTTAAATGATTATAACCACTTATAATTTCTTACAAATGATGATTGCGAATTCAAATTCATAGATTTTGGGTTTTGTTAAATAATTTGAGAATATGTGCTATTGGAATCAAATGAATCAATTGACGGATAATGGAGGTGATTTAAATTTAATTGCAGGGCATCTTTGGCGTCGCTGACGCGGGAGACCGGGCCGAAGGTGGTGAGAGGAGATCCGGCGAGAACTACGCCGGAGACGCCCCGTGTTCCGGCGGTGAGCCACGAGCAGCACCACTTCGTCCCCACTTTCAACATCAATGACAGTGGCCTTAAGTTCACGCACATCCTCTATAATCTCTCCCCCGCTGGTACACATTTCTATTTTATCAAAATTATTTATTTGATGTCTATCAATTCAGGACATAAAATTATCAACTCGACATCTACGGACTCATTTAAAAATCATACTTCCCCCGTCTCCCACCATTTTGCACCCCTCTTTGGGCATATATTTTAAAAAAAAATATTTTTTATGTGTTTGTTAGACTTTTTCAAAGGGATGAAGAGTGAAGATTGTGAGATTCTTTTTTGTGAGATTCTTTTTTAATATTCAGGGTGTACAAAATGTTGGGGGCGGACCAAAATAGAAAGGGTGCAAAAAATGGGGGGGACGGAGGGAGAGGGAGTATTTGACATTTTATAAATTTTAATTATTCAACTATATTTATATAAATTACAATTCCTAAAATGTAAAAGATATTTTAATTTCACACCAGTGGAAAAATGATAAAAAAAAATTAATAATGAAAGATAATATTTTATATAAATAAATATGGATATAAATTATAAATTGCAAAACATGATCTTAAATTATAAAGTCCTTAATTGAATTTTTTTTCGTATTTCATTGGTGTTTCACTTTGTTGGTACATGGATTCAAAATATGGTGGTTAGTTGAATATTTTTTATTATTTCATATGTTATTCATCCATATTATAAAATATAAAGTAGGACACTAATTATGAAATTGTTGATCTTATTCCCTTTGTTTGTCTATTTTTCAGATATAGGATAAATATTAATGCTCTAAATTGATAGTTACTAATATCTTTTAGACTCTAAATTGACATTTTTTTGTATTCTAGAGTCTAGAAAATAAATTGATTTCTATTTATGAAAATACATATAAATATTTCTATTTATGAAAATACAATTTATATAATATTATTGAATTTTGCATTATTATATGAAGAGCTATACGAGCAAGCCATAAAATACGAGAAGGGGTCGTATATTACATCGAGTGGTGCATTGGATTTGGTGACATTATCGGGAGCCAAAACAGGACGTTCTCCTAGAGACAAACGTGTTGTCAAAGATGAAACCACTGAGGATCTTTGGTGGGGAAAGTGAGTTACCTTTTTCTTATTTTTTTATAAAAATCTAATTTCTGTTTTTAGGAAATATTAATATATGCTCCTTTTTCTAATGATATCACGAAATTTTGATTATGTGATGTGAAAGGGGTTCACCCAATATTGAGATGGATGAGCACACGTTCTTGGTCAATAGAGAAAGAGCCGTGGATTACCTGTGCTCATTGGAAAAGGTATCTAACTTTTTATTTTCTATATGTCCGTCTCTAATTTAATTGAATATTTATAAAAAAAGAAATCGACAAAATTCAATTGAATATTTTTATAAATAATAATAAGATAATTTTTTTTTTATGAGCTCAATATATAGTACACTCAATGACTCAATATCATTACTTTTCAACACTAAAGTCAACTTTATCAACAATAAATGTTCAATCCAATTAGGAATTGAGGCATTACTATTTACACTTATGGCAAAGTGTCGGATGAACAAGTTTTATGGTGAAACTGATTATGGAGTGTGACTTATATTACTAAAAAATGTGACTTTTTATTATAAAGGGTATGACTTTTTACTATTAAAGAAATTATTCATAAAGTGAAGGGTGTGACTTATATTATAGCAGATGGTATCGTAGTGATAACCGAATGATGTGACTTATATTACTTCATCCGTCTCAAAACACTTTGCACCAACTTTTGGGCACAAAAATTAAGAAAAATGTATAATGAGTGGAGTGTTGAAGAGTAATTTTATAATTTTTTATGTATAAAATAAATAAAGTAGTTTGATTGAGTGTATGAGTGGATCCCAAAGCAATGATATTTTGTGTAAATATGTGAATATTGTGAGGATAAAGTTTAGTAAAAAGTTTCCTTTTTTGGGTGTACAAAGTCTTATGGAACAGACCAAAAAGGAAAGTGTGTTAAGTATTCTGGGACGGAGAGAGTACTAAAGAGTGTGACTTATATTACTAAAGAGTATGTCTTTTACAGCATCCACAATATATCATCCAATGGGTGTTTAACCATTGAATTGATAAAAATTGGTGTTTAACACCATTATGAGTCTTCATTGTGTATGCTCTTAAAAAAATCAATTTCACGGTGAAAGTTTCACAGATACCAAATCTTTACTTATTTAAGATTTCGTATATGTCAAAAAAAAAAATACATGCTCCGTACATATGCTTTCATGATCATGTCACATGTAGATAAAGTTATTTATTTCGAAAGGTCTTTAGATGTATAAAAATAAAAAAATTGATACTTTGAAAACATTTAGATGTATTACCCCCAAAATTAAAATAAAATATGATTTTTTTTTTAAGAATGAAACAGTCAACTGGTTCAGCTTTGGAAGAAATTTTTTTAAAAAAATAAAATGGACTTCTATTGTACCGTTGCGAGAATATTGCTGTAGCTTTATATATACTAATATACTATAGTAAGTTTTTAAATAATTTTTTGGCTTTAACGTGAAAATCGTCCACGTTCATGTGCTAAGATGTCTTTTGAAGTTGCGTAATAACATTGCAAAGGTAACGGTGCATATTAGTCTTCTGAGCCCACGTTTTCACTGCGTGTCAGCATATTATTTTAAATTGCAAAGTCAACTGTTGCATTTTTTATAAAATCCACCTAGACTTTTATGGGTCCCAGATAGTGGAATTGAGTTTGCCACAAAAAATATATATGGGGCCATGAAAATATTTGAATATCTAAAACCAACAATAAATTGAGGGAGAAATATCTATTTGAAAATGAAATGACAGCCACTAATCCTGGGATTAAAAGTGGAGCTTCCTGTGAAGAGAGGAGCTGCGTGACAGCTATACTATGGAATGTTGATGGAAGTTTTCATATTTGAACTTGAAATTTTCAAGAACGATAGCTATATAAATATTAAGGGTATGTTTGTGTCGGGATTCACCCGAATGGACTTAGAATTTTAAAAACTCTTTCCCATTATAGTTTGAGATTTGAAATCAGACTTCAAAATATACGTATACACCTGTTTTTCACAAAATTCTATATAATCACATTATTACTTTTCTCACTCACAATAAAATATAATAATATAACATCAATCACTATTGACATAAAGTAAAATTTCACCTTACTAAAATTTCAAAACAAACACATACTTTTTACTATGCATCAAGACTTTCAAATTCATAGGATTTCGAAGTTATGACTTCCCTGTACACCTAAATCCCGAAACAAACATACCCTATGAGTTTATTTTATGTGAAACAATTTTACTAGTACTTCTGATTCACAACTACTACTTTATAGTATAACAACTAATACTTTTAAATTAAATAACTAATAATAACTGACAAATTAATACTTTTCAATGAATTAAAGAATTTGTCAAATATAAATGTAATGGACAAAGCTACTAATTTATGATGAATTTCACTTCCAGAAAGTCAGTATATGTACCTTTGTTAAAGAAGGTTAAATATTTGATAATTGATAGACTAAAAAAGCAGTTTAATTAGTCAACATTGTGTATCTTAATAAATAATCATGAGAAGTTTTTATATTAATTAAGCAAGCTGTCTAGCAAAGAATTTTGGACTCCAGGTCCCTAGCTGGATTATATCATGTTTTTCATTTTTTGTTGTACAAATACATGAGACGGGGTACAACCTAATATAAATCAACATCTACACTTGCCAAAGTGTTAAAGTGTCAATGCACAAATTATGTTATATCTCACCATGAGGCTGTCTCACACATGTGTATCTCTTATGTTTCAGGTTTATGTGAATGATCAGTTTCTCAATTGGGATCCAGAGCATCGCATTAAAGTTAGGATCGTCTCAAGCAAGGGCATATCATTCTCTGTTTATGCACAACATGTAAGTTTCTTAATTTACAAATTCTTCCAACAAATTACATATTCTTCACTAGCAATGAGCATCACCCTTGGTGAAACTTAAATTGACCGTATTTGGTTGAAACTCTTCAATGGAATTGATAATGAAAATTATTGAAAAGTGAATTACAATGAAAATGATGGTTACACTGTTAGTGTTTTTGCTCTAATCTTGAAATAATTAGGGAAAAAATATTGTTGATTGAGAAATAGTGGAACGATTAACGACCTCGTAGAAGGAGGATAAAGGTTTTTTTTTTATGATACCATCTTTTATTTCGTATTCATTACCATTCTCTTTAAAGAATTTTGAACCAAACTTCCCATGAGTTTCGTGAAGCAATCATCAGACTTGTTTGTTTAAATTTAAAAGAATGTTCATAGCTACATATATATATACTATTAGGTTAGAATGTGCAATTAACGGGTATGCGACAGGTGTATCCGACCCACTCCTGAAGAGCTGGAGAACTTTGGTACTCCGGACTTCACAATATAAAATGCTGGAATGTTTCCATGCAATCGTTATACTCACTATATGACTTCCTCTACTAGCATAGATTTGAATCTTGCTAGGAGGGAGATGGTCATCCTTGGAACCCAATACGCTGGGGAGATGAAGAAAGGTCTTTTTGGAGTAATGCACTATCTCATGCCCAAGCGCCAAATCCTCTCCTTGCACTCCGGTTGTAATATTGGTAAAGAGAGGGATGTAGCCCTCTTCTTTGGATTATCAGGTATAGCTTTGTTGGAACGATACACATTCTTGCCTTCTATATTTTCTCAGTAAATACTTATATGCATTAGTTGCACTGTGCAACTCAAGTATGATTTTATTAAAAGGTATTAGTTGTTTCATTGAACAGTGTTATTTATCTTCATTGATAGTATTAGTTGTGTACCAGTTGCTACTCAATTTTTGCTCCTTTGCGTGGATATGTCATGGTTATCTCACGTGTGTTTATTCCAGGTACTGGTAAAACAACATTGTCTACAGACCACAATAGGTACTTAATTGGAGATGACGAGCATTGCTGGAGTGAGAATGGTGTAACAAACATTGAAGGGGGTTGTTATGCAAAGTGCATAGACTTATCGAGAGAGAAGGAGCCTGATATATGGAACGCAATCAAGTTTGGTGCCGGTATGTTTGATTCTGAATTCCGCGTTACATTTTGTTATGTGATTTTGCAATATCGAATAACACTCTCCTCGTTGTGGCAGTGCTAGAAAATGTTGTGTTTGACGAACACACGAGAGAAGTGGATTACTCGGACAAATCTGTGACAGGTAAAACTCTTAGATCCTTGATCAAAGCTGAAAAAAGATTGAGTTTACATAGTTAGTGAGAATATATATTGATTGAACCAACTAAGAGGTATTACTGCATTAACTTATTTTAATTTAATTTCAGAAAACACTCGTGCTGCATATCCAATAGAGTTCATTCCGAATGCAAAGATACCATGTGTTGGCCCTCACCCAAAAATGTGATTCTTTTGGCATGTGATGCCTTTGGAGTGCTTCCACCTGTCAGCAAACTTAGCTTGGCTCAAACCATGTACCACTTTATCAGTGGCTACACTGCTGTGGTAATGCTATGTAGTTTATTAGAATTGCACAGATGCGGTAAAATCGTTACATATTTATGCTGATTATGGTCCCCTTTCTCTCTTGGGAGCGCAGGTAGCTGGAACAGAGGATGGGATAAAGGAACCTACTTCTACATTTTCTGCATGCTTTGGTGCAGCATTCATTATGTATCATCCAACCAGATATGCAGCAATGTTGGCGGACAAAATGCAAAAACACGGAGCAACTGGATGGCTCGTCAACACAGGGTGGTCAGCTGGAAGGTATTTAGTCAATATGTGGCAATGGGGATATAAACCAAAATCATCTCATAACTTTGCAACTTTATTAAAATGGTCTCATAATTATCAATTTTTCCAATTTAATTCTGCATGTATTCAATTTGATCCAATTTAGTCTCAAACCGCCGGAGTTCGCTCAAATTGCCCAAAACGACGTCGTTTTGGACGCGTATCTTTCATATTTTGGTCAAAATTGGGGGCACGTGTAGGACACGCGTTCAAAACGATATCGTTTTGGGCAATTTTGAGCGACTTCCGACGGTTTGGGACTAATTTGGATCAAATTGAATACATATGAGATTAAATTGGAAAAGTTGATAATTATGAGACTATTTCAATAAAAGTGCAAACTTATGAGACTATTTTGGTTTAATTCTGTGTGGCAATGCCACATTAGTAAGTTTCCATGGGTTATGCGGTTTAATAACAAACTTTAAGATATACATGGTGTATGTCCAATGCATGGAGATGTTTCTTTAAGGACAAAGTCTAGTATGAAAATTTTCATACATGAAAAAACTTTAATTTACAATCAAATTCTGTAATTTGTGAAGGTAAGACAAAATTGAGTGGTTCATGGTTCATTAGGCCCAAGTGGTTCATGGTTCACCCGGCCCGAATAGGTTATACTTTAGGGTTCATTATTTAGTGTTTAGGGTGTAAATGGTTGATTTAGGGCAATTTTATAGATTTTCATACATGAAAATTTTTACACTAGACCTACTGTTCTTTCTTTAAGAGTTACACTTGGGTGCATCAGTATTCCGTGCAAGTGGTGCACAACTATTATTGTTCAATGAAACAACTAACATTATAAAGTGAAAACAATTAATAATGATCAACTAATATTGTTTATTAAAACAACTAATTCCATTTAAAAATGCACTCGAGTTGCATGGCGCAACTAATGCAAATTATCTTTTTCTAAACTATTTTTGTTTGCAGTTATGGCTCAGGAAGTCGAATCAAGTTAGCACACACTAGGAAGATAATTGATGCCATACACTCAGGGGCCATTCTCGAAGCAAACTACACCAAAACAGAGGTCTTTGGCCTGGAGATCCCAACTGAAGTTGAGGGGTTCCTTCACAGATACTAGATCCTGCTAATACTGTAAGTTGCACTGCTATATTAAATTTTTTTTTTTTTACTTCGGTATAGTTTTGGATTTTCAGTAAGGGTCTATATGGATTGATGGATTTGAAATTTGTGGATTTCGCACATAAATCATCACTCTCTTTACTTGAGTTAAATGAATTTATAAATACTTAGATTTGAGTTTAATTTAAAATTAAGAGATTTCAAATCATCATCAAAATAATGTTATTTGAAACCCCTTCCCTCTCTCTCTTCCCTTCACTCTCTTTCCTTTTCTCTCATTTCTTGACAATCTATTATTTAAAATATATGTATTCTTACACTTATTATTTTTTAAATTTATTCATTTCAAATTTTCACTATCCAAATGAAGTATAAGGGAAAATTGTTTTGCTGACAATTGTACGATCTTTGTTGGCCTCCAGTGGTATGACAAAAAGGCACACAAGGATACACTGTTGAAGTTGGGAGGTCTTTTCAAGAAGAATTTTGAGGGGTTTCTCAGTTACAAGATTGGGACAGATAACAGCCTCACCGAAGAAATCCTAGCAGCCGGACCAAATTTCTAAGTTTACACGCTCAATGAATCATGCAAAATATGTAACGGAGAGTATTTTATTTTTTTAAGCATGCTTGCCGAGTTTGATCCTTTGCTTGGATGTAAGTTTATTTGAATGATGTATCGCCATGAATAATCGCGCGAGTTACAAGAATGTTTGTTTTTTCTGTATCAGTTAATTTTTCTTCCTTCAGTTTTTTCATTGGTTTATGATAAATAAGGATGTTAAATTTATTGACTTATATAACACGGGGGAAAAATTTTAAGGTACAAAGTGCAAAAATAAAAAATTTTAAGGTACAAATGTAACTTTTTGGTACTAAGTACAGTTTTTTTTTTCCAAACAAAATACAGTTTTTTTTGTACCTTAGAGTAAATAAAAATTACATTTGTACCTTAAAGTTACTACTTTTTATTTTTTGTACCTTAGAGTCATTAACTCATATAACATTAGGATCATCTCTAGAGGGTCATATGGGCTAAATAGAATAAATCAGGAATTTAATCTAATTTTAGTGGGCTTTGGGTTAAATGGATCACTAACTGGTAATACCAGATTAGATTTTGAAACATAAACTAATTTTTCTCCATTTATTTATTTATTATTTCTTTGTAATTGAGTGATTATTATTATACAATTAGTATAGAACCCGTTAAATCAAAATATTCAATATATTTTATATTTTTATATTATTAATGTTATATCACATATTATTATAATTATATCGTAAGAAAAAAATACACATATAGTTTTAAATCTACTAATAATTGAACCCGTGCGATGCACGGTTATAATTGTACAATTAATTTGTATTAAATTTTTATAAGAAGTATTTGATTTTTTATTAAATTTGTAGTAGTATTTGAACTCATTATGATGTATTAATCTCTCAAAAAATTTAAAGTTAATATAAAATGAAAATATTTGTTGTTGCTGGAAAATTCAAATAAAAGTTTAGGCTTAGGGAAAAGAGATAAGATACAGAGATTAAGAAAGAGAAAATGACTATAAGGTACAAAAAATAGAGTCATGTGACTCTAAGGTACAAAATTTTTGAATAGTGACTCTAAGGTGCAAAAGGTGATATTTTTGCCCTTAGAATCAAATAATAATTACAATTCTGGATGGGTCCACCCACCATTTCCTCCACTCATTAACCGGTTCCTTTCTCCTCTCTCTCATTTTCAAAACCCCTCTCTCTCTTTCTCAAATTTACTTTCTCTCTCATCCTCTCCCTTTCTCTCTTCTTCTCCCAATTTGACCAAAAAAGTCGCCCCCCTCTCTCACCCTCTCCATACGGTAGAACAGAGTTCGGTTGGTTGGTGTTTGGAGGGGAGACAATCTCTGATGGGCGACGCAGCGTGATGGGTCCAGTTGGGCGACAGACAGGGCATTTTTTTTTAGGTCTTGGGCGGTGGTCTTGAAGCGACGACGATCTGCGATGCGAAAAGGTAATCGTTTTTTGTTTTTTATTTATTTTGTTTTTATTTTTCTGTATTTTTTGTGGATCTGAGAAATTGAGTGGTATTTCTTGTGTATGTGGTGGATTTGCGCGACGGCGATGGTGGTGGTGACGCCATGGTGAAGCGATGGTGCGCGAAGAGTGGCTACGGGCGATCTGGTCTGGTTTTTTTTATATTTTTTGTAATTTTATGTTTTATTTTGGAGATTTATGTAATTTGTTTATTAGGATTTCTGCAGATTAGGTGTTGATTTATGTGTTGCGATCTGCAGATTAGGTGTTGATTTATTTTTATTTATTTTTGCAGATTAGTTGTTGTTTTATTAGGATTTATGCAGATTAGGGGGTATTTTGTGTATTTTTGTTAGGATTTATGTAGATTAGGTGTAATTTGATTATTAGGATTTCTGCAGATTAGGTGTTGATTTATGTGTTGCGATCTGTTTATTTTGTGTATTTTTGCTTCTTTTTGTTTATTTTTGCAGATTAATTTTTAAGCGATTTGCTTAATTTTCTGCAGATTATTTTTGCTTTTTTTGCAAATTTCTAGGACATTATGGGTTTTTAATTATATTTTTTTTATAAGGAAAGTATATTTTTTTATAGGAAAAATAAATATTTATTTAGTTTTTGTAACTATTTATTTGTATGCTTTATTTTTGTAATATGTAGAGTTAGGAGAAAAAGAATGCACTCCAAAAATCACCTAGAAGTACAAAAATATTAAAAAATGTACTCCAAAAATCATCTAGAAGTACAATATTATAAAAATATGCACTACAAAATTGGCTCAAAAGTGCATAAATTAATTATTATGCACTCTAAAAATAGCCCAGAAGTACATAAATACAAATTTTTAAAAATCGGTAAAAAATACAATTTAAAAAAAAAAAAAAGCACCTTGTTGGGAGATGAATTTAATAAAAGATTATATGATTTTGATTAAGATCCCAAAACCCCTGAGTATGACATGTTCAGTAATGATCTTGATAGTTGAGTCAGGATTCAGTTTTAGAGTATTCAGGATGTTATCTGCAAAATGTATAAGTCAACAGATATAGTTTCAGAATAGTCTCTGAAGACTCAGTATGAAACTGAGAGACTGAAGACTCAGCATGAAGACTTAGTAAAAGACAACAAAGATAAATCTAAAGACTCGGAAGACTCTGAAGACTCAGAAGACTCTGAAGATGCAAGACTGAAGACTGAGTATCTGAAGATCAAGAAAACTAAGAGCCGCAAGAATTATCAAGACTCAAGAATATATTGAATGCTCGATATGAACTGAATGTTCCAAGGCAATCAATATATCTATCCGAAGGATGCAATATCGAGAGAAACGCGATGCCTTAAAAAAGTTAGATATTGCCAAGACATTCAAATGCGCATAAAAAAGGAACTAAGTCGAAGTATTGTTAATGGTTATATCAAACTCGAGTTTGTGATCAAAAGAGCCGTTAAAGGTGTCTACCCTTAATCGAAGACAAAAGTCAAAAAGAGGAAGATGACACTTGTACCATACCGACAATGACATGACAAGCCTCTGAAAAAAAAAAAAAAGATGTCGGATGTCTGAAAGTTCCGTGATCAAAAAAAGTGAAGACGGCTACATGAAAGGTTATTGCCTAAAACGTGTTAGGGAGTTTCAAACTCTAAATATAGCCGTTTTCACACACCATAAGAGGGAACTCACGGGCTATCTCTCCAACGGATAGTTTTCAAGAGTGACCTTGGTGTATGCCTATAAATCTTGGTGACCCTCTACATAGTAAGGTTACGGGAAATTTATACTGCAACAAGAGCTCAAACTTATTCTTCTGCGAAAGTTAAAGCACTCAAACACCTTGAATTTCCCAAGTGCTTTTATATTGAAGAGAGCTCAATTTACTAAGCCCAAAGCATGATAAGTTTTATCCAAAAGCTTAGTCGAGATATCCTAACCCTTTGCATTGTGCTTTATTGTAAAGGATATCTTATCCTAGTTGAAACCAACCAAGAAACCCCAAACCCTTGAGAAGGTAGTTGGAGTGTGTTTGTTGGTAAGTAGAGTTAGAAAGAGTTAGTAAACTACGGAGTAGTCAGAAAACTCTAGAGAAGAAGTTAGTAAGCTACAGGGGTAGTCAAAAGCTTGTGTGTGATTGAGTAAGTAAACTACGTGGAGTAGTCAGAAAACTCAGGGCCGAGTTGAGTAAGTAAACTACGAGGTAGTCGAAAAGCTTCGGTTTGATAGTGAATTTCTCTCAAGAGTCGGGGAGAGTGGATGTAGGAGCTTGAGTCTCCGAACCACTATAACTTCTTTGTGTTCTTTTATCGCTTTCCTTATCTCGTGCTTAATTGTTGCATCAACTTGATTTTGAAAGCATACTTTTCATTGATATTCAGTTGGAATCAATCCACTGAAAATTGCATAAGTAATTCACAGCCTAATCACTATTTCATAAGGGGAAGGTTTTCAGCAAAGTTTAAAACGAGTATAATCTAAGGGCCAACCATTCCATACGATCGAAAAGTAGCTTTAGAACAGATAATTACCAAATCGAACTCTCATCCGAGGATTCATAAGTTAGTTATCGATCCAAGCAACTTCGGGATCTCGACACTTCGACTCGGTTGGGATTATCCGAGGTATCTGAAAGCGGCTTCGGGATCACTGCCTCGATGAGACTTTGACTCGAGCAATCTGTGTTTCTCGAACCTAATCTTGAGATTTTCCGACCCAAGTGACCTCGATGAAAAAGTTTTAAAATCATTTGAACACGTGTATTCCCCCATACACGTAAGACTCGTTCTCACCGGGACCAACAAGTGGTATCGAGAGCGATGGTTCAACTTGACCACTACTGTGTGTTGACCAAAGTTTTATTTTCAAAAATACTTGTGGTCTATCTCGAATCGATTTTATTTGTTTGAAATTCGTTTCTTTTCAAAAAAAAATCGGAAAAATGTCTTCTAAAAACTTCCCATGTTCTCGATGAGAACTATGATCTATGGAGATTGAGAATGCAGGCATCATCGTACTCCAAACATGAGCGTGTGTGGAGAGTGGTCTCTCAAGGACCATTCAAATTTCTTGTGGTGAATCCTGAATTACGAAGAGGAGAGAATTGACCCTAGAGAAGAATTTCCTAAGTCTCGATGACCAACTAACTCCCGAGGAGAGGGGTTAGTCAATCTAGACTACATGGCAAAAAGACACACTATATAGTACAATTGATGATGGTGTGATGGGAATGATCTCTCACCGTATATCTTGCTAAAGAGATATGGGATACACTAATTTGTTATGTGCCAAGGCACGATCATATAAAAAGAAAACAAACTTTCGGTGGCAATTGGAAAGTTTGACATTTTTTGAAATGGATGATGGTGAATCAATAGACAAATTGGAAGTCGATTCACTAAAGATCATGAATGATCTAAATGCACTTGGAAAGAAATATCCACAAAGAGAAGTGGCATTAAAAATTCTTAGAGGTCTTTCTAAGAAATGGGATATTCATGCAAAGGTGATTGAAAACACCAAGAACATTAGCTCAATGCCATACCAACAAGTATTCTCTCGAATCGAAAGCCTATGAATTTGTAATTGATAAGAAATCCAAAAAGATTGTGACAAAGAAAGATGATTCTTCATCAAGTAAAAATGTGGCTTTAAAAGCAAAAGATAAAACTCAGAAAACTAAAGAGTCAGAACCCCGTATGCCAAACATCGGGATGAGCTTGAGGAAAAGCTAAAGACCGATGGCAAGGAGGTTTTAGACAGACTTAATAATAGATTTGGAAAATACAAAAAAAAAGCTTCTACAGAACAACAGTACAGAAGAAACCCGAGGACGATCAACCGAGAAGAAGAAGGACTGAAAATTCAAGGATCTTCATCCGCAAAGAAGGACTCCAAGTCCAAAGAAGAAAATGATCGGGATGATGATGCCAACAGATGCTTTATAATTGTCGGAAGAAAGGTCACTTCCAAAGATGATTGTCGAGTTGAGTCTTTAAGGAGAGAGAAGAGAAAGACAAGCTAAAAAGAGACCGGAAGTTCTCAAAGGCCATGGTTGCGTAAAAAAGAACATTCGAGGAAGAATCTAGCTCTTCGATGAAATATTCTCGACAAATGATAGTGATGACATCTCGTCGATGGCCATTGAGGAGGTAAACTCTTCGCGTCTCATTATTGCTCCTACATTAGCACAAGAGTTTTCAAGTTCCACCGAAAAAAAATATTTTGACTGATGGATTCTTTTTGAGAATCGATAAAGGACTATCTTTGTTTTTGCAAGGATCGCTAAATAAAACTCAAGAGCGAGAATAAGGAACCCAATCTTTGAAAATCTAAAATGGAAAGACTACTAGCAAAATCGAAATCACTTCTCAATTTATGGAGCTACTTGATGAACTAGATGTTACAAAGTACAACTCTCGAGAAAGAGAAGTTGATAGAGACCCTAACTGAAAAGCTAGAGAAATCCACTGAAGAAACTCAGCTAATCAGAACTAAGTTCAATGACCTCTCTGAGAAGCATGAAACTCTACAGAACTGTGAGGATAGTGCACAGAAGAAGTTAACTCTATTGAATAATGCATCTAAAGTAATAGATGAAATTCAGAGTTACCAGAGATCTGTGACTATAAAATCTGGATTGGGATACATTCCAGGGGGAACCTCACAAGGTCATCCGAATCTTTTGCGATCATGTAGCAAGAAGACAATCTTTGTAAAACCAATTGGCACCTACACTTCAAACTGAAGTAATGCCCAAGGTTGTAGATAAGGGAAAAGGACCTATGGTTTCAGTAAAACTGAATGATCAGGTTAGAAAGCCCAAACCTCAGGTGAAGGCTAGAAAACCCGAAAAAACGATTAAAAATTTCGATTTCGGTATTTCAAAGCCTCAAAGCTAAGAATGCAAACTTGAAAGGATCTACACTTGAACCATCGGAGGAATCTTCGAAGAGAAACACTCAAAGAGAGATATTCTCAATCAAGAGACCAAGTCCTCAAGACACCGAAAGGCCAGAGATTCAAAGATGCATAACCTAAACCTTACTTGCCTAAAGGTAAAGGTTATCTGAACCCGAATCAACAAAGATTTAGACCGACTGCACAAAAGCATAAGCATCTGAACAGAAGGCCTGAACCAAAGAAGAATTCAAAGGCACATGTTCAAGCTAAAGCTAGCACACATATACTGAAAAAACGCTAAGGCACCCGGAGTAAGGGATGTATATGGTGATGTTCTGAAGATGATCACCCACTCTAAAGTAATGAGAGTTGTCGAGGCGATTTGGATTCCGAAAGGTACATCTAACCTTGTAGGACCCTACACAAATTGGGTACCTAAGAATTAATTTGTTTTTCAGGAGGAAAACAAGGGCACTAAACTGACTAAAGATCACATGGCACTGATGAGCCGAGATGAAAAAACTCCTGATATATGGTATCTTGACAGTGGATGTTCAAGACATATGACAGGATACAAGAAGTTACTCAGTGACTATGTTGAACATAGAGGCCCACAGATCACTTTTTGGAGATAACTCCAAGGGATGATCAAGGATATGGAACTTTGGAAATCGACTCGATTCATATCCATGGTGTTTCATATGTATCTGGATTGAAGCATAACCTGCTTTCAATTAGCCAATTATGTGATAAAGGTTTTAATGTTGAGTTCTCTAAGAACTTATGTTTTGTGAAGGATGATATATCACAGAAAGTATTACTGACTGGTACAAGAAAAGGGAATGTGTATCTTCTTCGATTGGAGTTCAACTCCTAAAGATACATGTTTAGTTGCTAAAAGTTCCACAGATACCCGGTTGGTTATGGCATAAAAGAATGAATCACCTAAATTTCAAAACCCAACAAGCTTGCAAGATTAGCTCTTGTGAGAGGGGTTACCTAACGGTGTTCAAGAAGGAACATATTTGTGATGCGTGCGGAAAATGCAAACAGATAAAAGCATCATTTAAAAGTAAAGTTGAGGTTTCTCTTGAAAAGAATACTTGATTACTTCATATGGATCTCTTTGGTCCTATAACACCGTGAGTACAAATGGCGAAAATACACATTGGTAGTAGTTGATGACTACTCGAGATATACTTGGGTCATATTCTTACTTAGTAAGAAAGAGACTCAGATAAAACTGACAGAGCTACTGAAAAGGCTCAGTATTGAGAAGAATCTTAGTGTGGTCAAAATCAGATCTGACAAAGGAACTGAATTTATAAATCATATTATATCGATTATTGTGCGTGAAATGGAATTTCTCATGAAACATCACCGCAAGGACCCTCAACAAAATGGTGTTCTTTTGAAAGAAGGAACAGGACTCACGAAAAGAAGTTTCGCAAGGACAATGATAGCTAAAAGTGATATTCCTAAAAGATTTTGAAATTTGAAGTCGCCAACACTGCATGCTACTCACAGAATAGATCCATGCTGACTAAGAGTCAAGGCAAAACACCTTATGAGCTTTGGAATGAAAGGAAGCCTCTTGTTTCTTTCTTTCGTGTGTTTGGTTGCAAGTGTTTCATACACAATAATGGTAAAGATCAGTTGAAAACTTTTGATAGTAAAGCTGATGAAGGAATATTCTTAGGATATTCTGAAGTCGATAAAAACTTCGAGTTTACAAAATCGTAGGACTCTTATTGTGGAGGAAACACCTCATGTTGTTTTTGATGAAACTATTTGTGTTCGGAAAAAAACAGAACATGATCTTGAACCGACTAAGAGGATCACCAGATTAAGCCCAAAAACAAAAAGAAAAATCATCTCATCGAACTCGAAAAGGTAAGTCGGTCACAATCTATGATTGGAGTGACTCGGAACTCGAATAAAGAAGTTCAGAATGGAAATCAGGATGGTGAGACTCAGGAAAACCAGCACTCCAAAGGTAACCAATCTGAACAGACACAAGTTCAGACTCAGGTATGTGATGCCAATGAAGATGTGGTCACAGCTGAGGCAAATTCTGAATCTATCAACCAAAGGGGAACAAATGTTTCTGACAATGTTCTGAATAGAATTTCCCCTGAGGAAGATGATTCACTTTCTCCTTTTCTGTTGTTCCCTGAGTTTACTGACATAACTGAACCTAACATTTCAAATGTTGAGGATACTATTGAAGGGGGAACATCAAGAAGGAAATGGTTAGATAGTCATCCTACAAGTCAGATTGTGGGTGATCTAACTGAAGGTGTTAAGACAAGAAGGTTCCATGGCGAAAGTGCACTATTCTCGGCCGCTTCCTATCGAGAAAAAGAACTCTCGCAGAGATTGGTGAAGTTTCTGAAGATTCAGATTGGATTATCCGCTATGCAAGATGAAATAATCAATTCTCAAGGAATGAAGTATGGGAGTTGGTAGATAGACCTGGAAGGCACAATGTCATTGGAACCAAGTGGGTTTTCAAGAATAAAAGAGATGAAAACAACAACATTGTAAGAAACAAGGCAAGGCTAGTTGCACAAGGTTATTCCCAAGAAGAAGGCTTGGATTATGATGAAACTTTTGCACCAGTTGCAAGACTAGAAGCCATCAGATTGTTTCTTGCATATGCTGCCCACATGAAGTTCACAGTCTATCAAATGGATGTGAAAAGTGCATTTCTGAACGGTGTACTTAAAGAAGAGGTTTATGTGGAACAACCTCCTGGGTTCAAACAGAATGACCAAGTTTACAGGCTCAGAAAAGCCTTGTATGGTCTCAAGCAAGCACCCAGAGCATGGTATGATACTCTTTCGCAGTTTCTTACTGACCATGGTTTTGTCAAAGGAACTGTTGATAGAACTCTGTTCAGGATAGAGGATGGGAAAGATATCTTACTGGTTCAGATATATGTTGATGACATCATTTTTGGATCTCCAAACCATCAGCTGTGTGAAAAGTTTTCAACACGGATGAAAGGCAAGTTTGAGATGTCAATGATGGGAGAGATGAATTCTTTCTAGGTCTTCAAGTGAAACAATCAAAGGAAGGAATATTCATCAACCAAGCAAAAGTACACCGAGATCCGATTGCGAAATATGGTGTACAAAATTGCAATGCGCTTAGGATTCCTATGAATACTAACTACAAGATGGATCCCGATTCGGAAAAGGCAAATCAAGAAATCATCTCGATTATAGAGGAATCATTGGATCATTGCTCTATCTCACGTTAAGTAGGCGGATATAACATTTGTTGTTGGGATATGTGCAAGATACCAAGCTAATCCTAAGACTAGTCACATGGAGGCTGCTAAAAAGATACTGAGATATCTTAAGGGCAAAGTGAATAGAGGATTATGGTATCCAGCTGATGATAACCTTGAATTAACTGGTTACTCGATGTCGACTATGGAGGTCTTGAGAAATTGACAGAAGTCCACAACAGAACTTGTCAATTTCTAGGAAGCAAACCGATATCTTGGTTTTCAAAAAAGACCTCGATGTGAACCAAAGATTATCGAAGTTTGAATACATGGTCTGCAGAAGGCTGGCCAGGCTCGGATTCTTTGGCTCGGACAACAATTAAGGGATTATAAAGTTGTGGCGAATGAAGTACCAATATTTTGTGACAATAATAGTGCCATTGCTATTTCACAAAATCCGGTATTGCACACCAGATGCAAGCATGTAGATATCAGACATCACTTCATTAGAGATCATGTCGAGAAAAAGGACATAAGGATGGAGAAAATTCATACTTGATAGGCAAAAAGAGTTGATATCTTGACTAAACCTTTGGGGTGAATCAAGATTTCGGAACTTTCAAATGAATTAGGGATGTTAGAACCAGTGTATAGAGTAAATCAAAAATTGAAGATTTTCGGATACATGAAGCTCTCTCGAAATTCTCTTGAGAAACTTCGGGATAAAATGAAATCTTGAACTAAGTCTCAAGAAACTTCAGATTCTTGATAGGTCAGACTTTCAAGAACATCTTTGAACCCTTTCAAGACTTCGATATTATATTGACATTTTATCAAGGTCAATTACTTTCGAGAAGACCGATAGAAGAAAATTAGTCTCAAGAAGTAATGACTCATGTGAGCCATTTATTGCTTAAATAAAACTCGAAGAATCATGTGCAATAAATACAAAACACCGAGGAATGTTTTTGGGCGGATCGTTTTAAATTCGAAGAAGGATACCATTTAATGCTCGCCACATTATTGACCACAGAGGATATTTTGGCGACTTACTTTTTTCGGAGATCGTCGGTTCATATACCCGATTAATCGAGATTAATCTCAACCGCTATTTTTCACCTAACCTACACGATTCCCCACGATCTCGAAGCTATCTATACCTCTTCAAGCCATTCAAGCCAAAATTTTATCAAACCCTTCGTTCCCAAATACTCTTCAGAATTAAAATCCCTTTTGCCCGAAATAGCAAAACCCTAAAGCTTCAAATTCTTCAATCACATTCTAAAATGGCTCCAACCATGTACGAGATTGGTCATAACCAATAAGCCATGGTACGAGTTCATTGTCCCACTTGAGAGCTCAACCAACTCAAAGCCGTAAGAGGAGGCTCAATATGATCCGATCGCCAAACTCACCCATCTAGTCGCAAGTCGACCCGCACCAGAGTTCGCAAAGGAGGTAATCAATTCATCCGCAATTTGAAAAACAGATGAAGAAGATTGTATGCACTCTTCGATTCTCGTATCTCATCTAGATCACTCATCAAAATACGCCGATTTTGAGAGGGAGGTGTGCATTATTCCTAAAAATCAATGATGTGTTTGAGCTATGTGATAGAGGAGAGGATCCCGCAATGTATATGTCGGGAAGAGAGCAGAATACCTAGATAGGATTGCCGAGAATCCCGTGAAGTTTGAGACAACTTTGAACAAGAAGCACCTAAAGCCACAATATCGCAGTCCGATGGATATTATGAGCAAGAGTCCATGAGTCTTCTTGGGAGTTTTGAGCAGATTAGTTCCCCGGCTCGGATCGATGGCGGCGATCGAGGCATCTCCCACCACCGACTTCAAACCGGGTCAAATTTTAGTCCAGATGGTGCTCGAGCAAGCCAAGATCATAAAAAGAGTCAATGGGGAAATCACAATGAAAGGCAAGATCCACCATGCCACCAAAATTGCCTATATTTTGGAGAGATGCGCAGAGGAAGAGGATATCTTCGCCAACTCAACCCCATTCCCTAAATCCAAAATTTTTCTTCAAACCCACTCATTGTGGAAGAAGGTGCTATTCGAGGGAAAAGAGAAAAGAAGGTAGAATCACCTTCAAGGGTCGCCGAGAAAGAGATTCAACAAACCAGGGGAAGGTTCTGCAAGGCAAAAAAGAAGCAAGGAGCAAAACCGCTGAGGAAGAAGAACCTCGCCCAAAGCGCAAAAGATTGGTGGTTCTCACCGACGATGGTAGCAAATGATTCCGGCGGAGAGACAACCCGAGGGCCAAAATCGCTCAAAGTTCACCATTACAAGTGCCGCTCAGTTATCTCAAGGACACATGATCGACTCGAGGAGCAGTGTCTTCTCGAGGTGCCGGAGACATCACTCAGCCTGGATAAAATTTCTCAGAAATTTTTAAAGAAGCTCAAACCTCGAAATGCCTACCTCGTAAGATCGCTCGATCAAGAGCCCACCAGAGTCAATCAAGATGTGCAGCTCAAACCGGCTCAAGCCAACTCGCACTCATATCGAGGAAATGCCACCAGTCTCGTAACCCACTCGGATGCAACCGAGGACCTGAATGCACAAGCCAGATACTACCGAGGCTCAGAGCAAAATGTACTGATGAGCTCCCCGAGCGACCCATCGCTGATCCCTTAGCGTAAGCCTCCCATCGAACCGTAGAGCCCGAGATGGAAGAAAGCAGGCCGGTCAGGGCGAATGGAGGAGCAAGGGGAAACGGTTCATCCTCGACCGATACCCCGAGCTCAAATTATACCCCGATCGCAAGATATATTCTTCGGGACAAGGACGACAAAGTATATCCTCAATCGACTCTTCCCGAGATGCTTGATATTGCCGATTCAGAGGGAAGACGGTGGAATGAGGAGACGGCCTTTCCCGACCGACTTCTCGGGTTCGGGCGACAAAGCTCGATTGAAAAATTCCGATTTTGATGAGCCGTTCGTAGGAAGTTAGCCGAGAAGAAAGCAAATGAGGTTGGTGCCCCCGAGCAATGAGACAAATCCAAAGATGGAGATGGGGACCAACAGGAGAAGCCGAGGATCGCCCTCAAATGTAAATAGAGACTTCGTTGTCGATCAACCTCGATCGGTTTAAGACTCTTTCAGTACCTTTTTCGCACTATTGATAATGATGCCGAGTTAATTGAAAGTACTATCTTTAATTCCAAATGTCCGATAAAAACGATCGAGGCTCAACCGGAGGATGGAGCTCGGGATAAAGCGTAAGCTCAGATGATCAAACAAAGATGAATATGCGTATAATTTCGAGATTGATCTCACTCCCCGTAATGGAGAAACTTGAAAAGATTGAGCCAATGGCAATCAAAATTGCTCGGATGGAAGAAACATTGGCCAATCAAGCCCGCATAATGGAAGGACTTAGTCATTCTTCGAATCGGGTGCAAATACAAAACACTCGACCACTCGGATGACCTCCGTGGAAGAAAAGCTAAAAAAAAAAAGTTTGGAGGGAATCAATGCGAGAGATAAGTGATGAAATGAAACAAAAGCACCGTGAGTCGAATGAATTACTAGAGGAGAAACCGACAGAGAAATCGAGGTGCGGATCAAATCTCGATGTTGAGGAAATGAGCTCGGTTTGCTCATGACCAAGATGACAGAGATGCTTAAAGATGCACTCTCGGCGGTTGCTCACATTTCGAAGAACTGCGTGGGGCTAAGAACCACATTAGAAGAATGGAAGATGAGCAAGATCACCTAGCGGAGAGATCCATTTGTGTGAGCAAAGAACAATATCATATGGACCGCGACTCTCTCGGACTTCTTCCAAACTACGGTGCGAAAGGGAAAGGGAAGGTGCGCAGACCTCGGGAAGTTCATGGCATGCTTTGGAAAAGAAGGCTCGAAAAGATCTTTGAAATGTACAATTTAGCTCAAGCCTTTAAAGAAGTCGATCTTCTTGAAGTTAAAATTTGCTCAAGTAGAGAAGCTGTTTACATTCGAAGTTTCTAAGCAAACCAAGCTTGAGGTTGCAAGAGAGAAACCGAGTGATAGAACTAAGGTTGGAACAAGCCAGTGGTGTTGAATCGCTATGAAGAGGAAAGTCTTAGGGCGTTGTTCAACTCAGTAAGCAAGCGTCTGAAAGATTCTAAGCCAACCCAGAGAAAAACAGATTACGAAAAATGAAGAAGAATCTGAGTCTCAACCTCGAAGAAAAAGTCTTCAACTCGAGAGAGGCTCGATGACACTCCAAAAAACAACAAGCTAAGAAAGCTAATGCTTGATCTCGGGAACTTCGTGATCGGAAAAAAGAGATGATTTAAGAGCGAAACGAAGGAGTGACTTCGAAAGTTTATGAAAGCAAGAGGAAGGAACATCGAAAAGCGCCGAGGTGGCCCCATGTTGATAAATGGATGCCCATTAAACTCAACGACATGTGGGAAGAAGTGAAGAGAACCTTCCGTTCAATTCTCGATGTTCTCGAGGAATGGAGAAGGAAGGCTCGATCGTAACGAAGCTTTCATTGAACATCTTCTCACCTTTTATCCAAAGTATCTACAAAGCTGGATTAATCTTGCGGATGAAGGTGGAGTACAGATAGTAGCCCCCGGTCCATATTCCTATCCTCCTCCGAAATTTGGTAATGGCTTGGTAAATGAAAAGGCCATTACGCAAGAAATTGCTTTCAAGATCTGTTGGGTCGGATGGGACTAATCGAAAACAAATCCGGACATCATCGAGGGGAAAGAAATGAGTCAAGAAGAGATACTTTAATGTTTGATCTGGAAGTACCCAATCGATGAAATCGAAAATGAAGCAAACAGAGCAGAAGACTGAAGAGCCAAATCTGAAGAACAAAAAAAAAATGAAGACTCAGAAGATTTTGTGTTTCTTCAAGTGTTTGTCTTTTTGATTTTGTTTGATAAATTCATTGTAATCTGTAAAGCAACACTTATCATCAATGAAGACTTATCATTATGCTCAAAAGATAATACCTCATTATCTTATTTTTACATGTCTTTTGATATGCCTGATTACTGATTGGTTGGTGATGAAATGCTTGGGAGACTCTCTGAAATTTTTTTTTTTTTTTTTTTTGGGGAGATTCTCTGATTCAGGAAACTGTTGGGACATAACCAATCTTGTAATAGATAAAAACCTGAAACACGAGAATAGGTTATATACTTGTAACAAGATAGGTTTTGGCATCATCAAAAAGGGGGAAATTGTTGGGAGATGAATTTAATAAAAGATTATATGATTTTGATTAAGATCCCAAAACCCCTGAGTATGACATGTTCAGTAATGATCTTGATAGTTGAGTCAGGATTCAGTTTTAGAGTATTCAGGATGTTATCTGCAAAATGTATAAGTCGGCAGATATAGTTTGAATATAGTCTCGAAGACTCAATGTAAATCGAGAGATCAAGACTTCAAGAAAAAAAGACTCAAGAAAAGACAAAGACTCGATAAATCTAAAGACTCGAAAGACTCAAGATGCAAGATCAAGACCGAGTATCCAAGATCAAGAAAACTAAGAGCCGCGATATTATCAAGACTCGAGAATATATTGAATGCTCGATATGAACTCAATGTTCCAAGGCACCAATATATCTATCCGAAGGATGCACATCTTGAGAAACGCGATGCCTTAAAAAGTTAGATATTGCCAAGACATTCAAATGCGCATAAAAGGAACTAAGTCGGTATTGTTAAGGTTATATCAAACTCGAGTTTGTGATCAAAAGAGTCGTTAAAGGTGTCTACCCTTAATCAAGACAAAAGTCAAAAGAGGAAGATGACACTGCACCATACCGACAATGACAAAAACAAGCCTCTGAAAAAAAAAAAAAAGATGTCGGATGTCGAAAGTTCCAGATTGCAAAAAAGTGAAGACCGGCTACATGAAAGGCTTATTGCCTAAAACGTGTTAGGGAGTTTCAAACTCTAAATATAGCCGTTTCTCACACACCATAAGAGGAACTCACGGGCTATCTCTCCAACGGATAGTTTTCAAGAGTGACCTTGGTGTATGCTATAAATCTTTGGTGACCCTCACATAGTAAGGTTACGGAAATTTATACAACAAGAGCTCAAACTTATTCTTGCGAAAAGTTAAAGCACTCAAAACACCTTGAATTTCCCAAGTGCTTTTATATTGAAGAGAGCTCAATTTACTAAGCCCAAGCGTGATAAGTTTTATCCAAAAGCTTAGTCGAGATATCCTAACCCTTTGCATTGTGCTTTATTGTAAAGGATATCTTATCTAGTTGAAACCAACCAAGAAACCCCAAACCCTTGAGAAGGTAGTTGGAGTGTGTTTGTTGGTAAGTAGAGTTGTAAAGAGTTAGTAAACTACGCGAGAAATGTCGAAAAACTCAGAGAAGAAGTTAGTAAGCTTCTGGGGTAGTCTAAAAAGCTTGTGTGTGATTGAGTAAGTAAACTACGTGGAGTAGTCGAAAAACTTCGGGGCGAAGTTGAGTAAGTAAACTACGAGGTAGTCGAAAAGCTTCGGTTTGATAGTGAATTTCTCTCAAGAGTCGGGGAGAGTGGATGTAGGAGCTTGAGTCTCGAACCACTATAATCTCCGCTTGTGTTCTTTATCGCTTTCCTTATCTCTGTGCTTAATTATTGCATCAACTTGATTTTGAAAGCATACTTTTCATTGATATTCAGTTGGAATCAATCCACTGAAAATTGCATAAGTAATTCACAGCCTAATCACTATTTCATAAGGGGAAGGTTTTTGAAAAAAGTTTAAAACGAGTATAATCTAAAGACCAACCATTACGACGACGAAGTAATTTAGAACAGATAATTACCAAATCGAACTCTCATCCGAGGATTGATGAAGTTAGTTATCGATCCAAGCAACTTCAGGATCTCTGACACTCGGGACTCGGTTGGGATTATCCGAGGTATCTGAAAGCGAACGGGATCACCGTCTCGATGAGACTTTGACTCGAGCAATCTGTCTTCTCGAGAACCTAATCTTGAGATTTTCGACCCAAGTGACCTCGATGAAAAAAAAGTTTTAAAATCACTGAACACGTGTATTCCCCCCCCATACACGTGTAAGACTCGTTCTCACCGGGACCGACACACCTTAAAATTGAAATAAAACTACAGAAATTCAGAAAACGTATTAATTCAGAAATCGGCTCAAAATACAATTTTTTTTAAAAAAATCACCCTAAAATGGGCATAAAAATGCATCCTAAAAAATCGTATTAATAAATAATTTAATTAATTCAGTAAATAAAAAAATTTGGACTTTTAAAATTTTAAAATACAAAAAGTCAAAATTAGTCAGAAGTGCAGAAAATGTGTCAGAAGTGCAGAAAACTGGGCAAAAGGGCAAAATAGTCACCTTTTGTACCTAAGAGTCATTTTAAAGTTTTTTTGTACCTCAGAGTTTTCTCCCCTTTGAGAATGTACCTTAGAGCTTTCTCCCCATTAAGAAAAAGTGGGAGATAATAGTATCAAATGGTGCAAAGTGGGTAAAGTGGGTTTGGTGGAGGAAAATAATAGTATTAAATAATGTAAAGTGGGTTTGGTGGAGGGAAATAATAATATTAAATAGTATTGAAAGTTGTTTTATTTTCTTTTTAGGAAATGACCAAACAAAATTAGGACGATTATTTACGGAAAGTGGTCAATCAAAATTAGGACAAAGAGAGTATAAGGTTGAGATTCTTTAATTTTTTTAGAAAAATATTTTAATGTAGTGTTGAGATTAAATTTAAAATGAAATATTCTACATATTTTTTTCAAAAAAAATTCCTAATCCATTATAATTTGTTAATATTTATTTCATACAAATCTATTCACACGATTTTTCATATATTCCAAAGATTTGTTCCCAATTTAACATTAGTGTTTGTGAAAATTTTCACATATTTTTTTCAAATATTTTTCTTAATCCATTATATTTTTTTAATATTTATTTCATACATATTCATTCCAAAAATTTATCCCAATTGATCATAATTTATTAATGTTTATTTAAAATTTTTGTTTTTAAATTTAACATAAGAATTTGTGGAAATATATTATATATTTTTTCCGAAGATCGCAATTTTACATTACAGTTTGTCCCAATTTAACATTAGTTTTGTGAAAATATTCTACATATTTTTCAAAGATTTTTCTCAATCCATTATAATTTATTAATAATTATTCCAAAGTTTTTTTCCGATATAATTTAGTAATTCAGTGTTGTGAAAATATTCTACACATATATTTGATCATAATTTTTTATTTGATATATATGAATTTGATCATAATTTTATTTGGAATATATTATAATTCTAAAATATTTTTATATGGAGAGATTCCCAAAATAATATAGGAAGTCCATATAATTTTTTAGGGACAATAGTAGTCGTATGTATGATATATTTAACCAATTTTTATTTGGATAAAAAGTTTGAATTGTGTATATTTTTTATTGGAGAGTTTCCCAAAATAATATGTATGAATTTATTTGCGTGAACCTGAGGGACAATAGTAGTCGTATGTATGAAATATTTAATCAATTTTCAATTGGATAAAAAGTTCGAATTGTGTATATTTTTTATTGGAGAGTTTCCCAAAATAATATATATGAATTTATTTGCATGAACCTTATATAAAAATAATACTTAATAAATTTGGAAGAAATCTAATGCAAGATTTTTTGAGAAATCAATAGATTTGATCATGATTTGTGTATATTTTTTATATTGAAATTTTCACATCATTATTATTTATTGATATTTATCTCAAAGATTTTTCTCAATCCATTATTATTTGTTAATATTTTTTACAAATATTCGTTTCCCAATTTAGCAATTATTTTTTGCGGAAAAATCCAATAGTTTCCAAATTTGGGCCGATTTCTGCTAGATTTGATCATGATTTGTGTATATTTTGTATATGGAGAGTTTTCCATCATTATTATTTATTGATATTTATTTCAAAGATTTCTCTCAATCCATTATTATTTGTTAATATTTTTTCCAAATACTCTCAAAGATTTTTCTCAATCTATTATTATTTGTTAATATTTTTTCCAAATATTCGTTTTGATCACGATTTCTGTATATTTTTTATATGGAAGTTTCCCATCATTATTATTTATTGATATTTATCTCAATGATTTTTTTCAATCCATTATTATTTGTTAATATGTTTTTTCAAATATTCGTTTTCCAATTTAGCAATTATTTTTTGTGGGAAAATCCAACTGTTTTAAAATTTGGGTCGGATTTCTGCTAGATTTGATCATGATTTATGTATATTTTGTATATGCATGGAGAGTTTCCCATTATTATTATTTATTGATATTTATTTCAAAGATTTCTCTCTATCCATTATTATTTGTTAAATATTTTTTCCAAATATTCTCAAAGATTTTTCTCAATCTATTATTATTTCTTAATATTTTTTCCAAATATTCATTTTGATCATGATTTGTGTATACTTTTTATATGGAAGTTTCTCATCATTATTATTTATTGATATTTATCTTAAAGATTTTTCTCAATCAATTATTATTTGTTAATATTTTTTGCAAATATTCGTTTCCCAATTTAGCAATTATATTTTATGGGAAAATCCAATAGCTTTCAAATTTGGCCCTATTTATGCTAGATTTGATCATGATTTGTGTATATTTTGTATATGGAGAGTTTCCCATCATTATTATTTATTGATATTTATTTCAAAGATTTCTCTCAATCCATTATTATTTGTTAATATTTTTTCCAAATATTCTCAAAGATTTTTCTCAATCTATTATTATTTGTTAATATTTTTTTCAAATATTCATTTTCCAATTTAGCAATTATTTTTGGCGGGAAAATTCAATGGTTTTCAAATTTGGGGCGGTTTCTGCTTTTATATATTTATATATATATATATATATATATATATAGATTTGCGTAAAAAATATTTATCAAAATATTCAATTATTTAGAATGTAAAATCTTACTTATAAGGTAAAAGATCAGACAACAATGTTAAATAGAATAGAATTAAATAGGTGTGATAAAGAATCTTACAATACGAAAAAAAAGAAAAGAGAATAAGCTCAAGAAAACATTTTATGGAGATTAAATGTTCACTCCTTCAATGTGCAATACATAAAAATAAAATATCATTAGATATATAATTGACTGATTTTAAGGGATACATTAAATTAGTTAAACGTTCTTAAAATATTTATTTCCCTCTTTACATTCTTAATTAAAATTGATGATACTATTGACACATTATATGTCACCTAATACATGATATAATGATACTTGGATAAACATGTTCTAAGAATATGACACATCATTCAAATGAATTTCAAGATGAGAAATCAGCAAAAAAAACTCTCTATTAATATATATGGGAATTTCATTGAACACGATAGTATTCATCTGAAAGTTGTTACCACTAATAAACTCATTTTCATCTAATACATTTGGCTTATTTTTATGAAGAAAAAAAAAAAACTCCACATATTGTCCATCTAAAGTCTCTTAGAGATTCCTAAAGCCTCTAGACTTAATCGAAGTAGTTATAGATGAGTGTGTCCTATTATAATTTGGCTTGATGGAAGAAATTGATATTTCATTCTAATTGGCTGCAACATCTTGTCGTTGATCTTCATAAATTTCAATAATCTTTTCAATATCATCAATAATTTCGTGAGACACAAATTTAATAATAAACTAAACTCAGATTATGCATAAATCAAATATTATTAAAAGAATATATTATGTGTTAAATAATAAAATAAAATTTAAACCTTATAAGAAAATTCAAGGTCCTAATGGGTTGAACAATGATTTGCAAAGTAAAAGGTCATGAGAAAAGTACCGACACAATAAAAAAGCATAACAATGTGTGTATAACTATTTGGATCCAATTCGAAGTATCTGTTTATAATGCCAAAAAGTTTGTTTGTCCCGGGGTAAACGAGCTCTCACACGTGTATGTGGGGAGGGGGAATACACGTGTATAGTGATTTTTCTAACTTTTAAAAGTTTTGCTGATCAGTGAGTCAGTTTACCCTGAATGCTGAGAAGCACAAATCGTCCTGAGTCAAAGTCTACTGAGACAATAACCCTGAACAGCTTTCACTGACTTCAAATAAGCCCAACTGATCTGAGTATATTTAAAACAGAGTCCTGAGAAGCTTGGATCAGATAACTATCTTACTGAATACTCAGTTGAGTTTGTTCAGTTTGACAATTATCTGTTCTAGCTTAACAAGAGTGCGGAATGTGTGGGGCCTAAGTTCTAAGCTCGTTTTAACTTTGCTGAAAATCTCTTTGCTCTTAGTAAAACCGTGGTTAAGGCTGTGCTTAGTTCAATGCAGACTCAGTGGATTGATTCCAACTGATTATCAGAAAACTCAGTATGCTTTCAGTGAAAATATGCAACACAAATAATGCAAAATAGAAAGCAAATAACACAGTAACTTATAGTGGTTTAGAGGCAAAGCTCCTACGTCCACTCTCTCTGAATCTTCAGAGAAATTTCTTAACTCACTTCTACTACTACCTTAAGCTTTCAGACTGAACTCAGCAGCTTACTAACTTTCCTCTACGAGCTTTCAAGCTGAACTACACTGCAGCTTACTAACTCAAACACACACAAGCTTTCAGACTGTCACAAGCAGCTTACTAACTTCTTCTCTAGAGTTTTCAGGCTGAACTTAACTACAACTTACTAACTCTTTACAACTCTCACTTTCCAACAATCACACACTCAAACTTCCTAAACAATAGGGTTTGGGTTTGGTTGTTTTCCAACTAAGGTGAGATATCATTTTACAATTTAGAACACAAGGTAAAAGGCTAGGATACCTCTAACTAAGCTTTGGTTTATTTTCTTGAATCTAGGCTTAGTAAATGAGCTATCTTCAAAGTGAAACACTTGGAAAATCTTAGGGTTTTCGAATGCTTCAACAAATGCAAGAATACGAATGAGCTCTGGAGTTGCTTAATTTCCCGTAACCTTGCAATGGTGAAGGTCACTAGTATTTATAGGCAACTTACCAAGGTCACTCTTGAAAACACTATCCGTTGGAAGAGATAGCATCAAGGGTTTCCTTATTTGGTTAGTGATAAACGACTATTTTAGGGTTTGAACACGCCCTTGCATGGTTTGGGTAATATGTAATCAATACAGCCAATCACTTTGAGTCTGTAGACTGGAACCCAACAACTCTGACTTTCTCAGGGACAGGTCGCTTTCAGTGTCAGTAACGTACATCGTTGTCTCTTTCTGATTGGTTCTTGACTTCAGTGAATAGAGACAAACAAAACGGCTCTCTTAGGTCAATATCTCTGAATGAGACAACCTTAAAAGACACTTAGTTCCAATTCCTTTTGTCTACAATCAACTATTTGGACAACATTTATTTCTCATAAATATATAAGACTTTCTCAGTCTATATGTCCTCAGGTAGATAGTCTTCAGGTCTTCAGGTATTCAGATCTTCTGAGTCTTCAGGTGCTTTAAGTCAGTAAACTGAGTTCCCCCTCAGTTTGTGCCTTAACCTACGAATCTCAGAGGTATCTGCTGGCTATACAAGGTGCAGATACTTCTATACTGAAACCTGAATTCTAACTATCTAGATTACTCTAAACATGTCATACTCAGGGGTTTTGAGATCTAATCAAAATCTTTCTTATATTAAATTCATCTCCCAACAAAGTTGTACCTCCCATGCAAAAATAAAACTTTTATTTAAAAAAAAAAAACCTTCTCGCTTTTGAGCCTCTCCTTGGGTTAGGTGTCTACCACCTCAAGTGAGCCTTCCGTGTTCTCAGAACGTTGGACATTTACCTCTTCAGTCTTTTTTCTGCGTCCTAGTAGCGTCTGTTGATCTTCCAGAATGTGTATTGATGGTTCTGAAATAAATACTTGGGTATTTTGCGGGAATTCGTACACTGATTGACATCAGTTTTCACCGTTTCAACACATCTTTCTCTGGCGCAGACAGGGGCGGATGTATTAGCAGGCAAGGCAGGGCAAATGCCTTGCCTGGAATTTGGACATGAAATACCTATTATACCCTTAATATTAAAAAAATAGCAAGAAATAGCAATGAAGCGCCCTCAGTAAGCTGTACGCGAGAATCCTGAAGCAGAACATAAACAAAACAAAAACACCGTTGCACAGTTCCTCTCGTCGCTCAAACACGAAACAAAAACACCAATACAATACACCATCAAAAATTTGAAACCTCGAGATTCTAGGCATAAGCACAGTTCGCACAAGGTATTTTTTAATTTAAGCCCTAAAATCTTTTGAATTTTGGAATATCTAATTAAGAAAAATTAAACCCTAATTTATAGAGTTATGGTATGAAGATTTTATTTAATTTCAATATAATAGTGAGAGCTTGAGAAATTCAAGATGAATACATGATGGCAGTATGTATAATTAGGATAAAGAAATACCTTTTGGCTTTTAGCAAATAGCAATTGCAATTTCCATGGTTTTGGGTATCTTTCACCTTTGTTTTGGACTTTTGGTGTTATCTGCTATGTTGACTGAAGATTTGAGGTGGTTCTCTATGCACCGCCGTTTCCTACAATTTCTTTCTGAATGTTTGGGTTTCAATTAGGCCATTTTTTTATTGGATTTTGTTTTAGCTATTAGTTGGGCTTTTGTTTGTTGGTTTATTTTTAGGCCTTAGACCTTTTATTTTGGGTTTTTTTTGGTGTTTATATTGGGCTTATGTATTTTTTTAGACTGCTGCTTAGTGCTTAGGATTATGTCTAATGTTATTTTTAATTTTTTCTATTTGTATTGGGCTTATGTATTTTTTAGGGCTGCTGCTTAGTGCTTAGAATTCTTGTCTAATGTTATTTTTAAAATTTTGCTATTGTAGAGTTATGTCCATTCGCAAGTATTTTCTTAAAGTTGATAAATAATTGCCCTCATCTGATGTGATTCCACAAAGCAGTGTGCCCAATACGCCAGTAAACATTGTCGATACGCCAACAAATATTGCTTCTTCACAACATTTCAGTGAACTACCACAAAGTCCAATTCATGAAAATTCTGATTTGCCATAACTTCCATCAGATCCAGGTAAAAGACCTCGAATTACTGATTATCATCCTAATATTCGTGAAAGAGTGCGAAGAAATTATTATTTGAATGGTGCTTGCCAACCTAATCTTATGGAGTTTCCTCAAACAAATTTCGATGGGAAATTGAGAAGATTTAATCGTTCATGGTTCAATGAATTTAGTTGGTTGGAGTATAGCATAATCAAAGATGCTGGTTTTTGTCTTTGTTGTTATCTATTTAAAAATGAATGTGGCGATCAATGAGGTGGTGATACATTTGTAATAGAAGGTTTCAAGGATTGGAAGAATAAACATAAGTTTCGTATACACTAGGGGACTGCGAATAATTCTCATAATCAGTGTTTGAGTAAGTGTAGAGATCTGCTCAACGAAAAACAACATATTGAAACGACTTTTGTTAAAATGAGTGATGAAACAAGAAGAGATTTCCGTACTCCACTAAATGCTTCAATAAATTGTGTCAGATGGCTTTTGAAACAAGGGCTTGCTTTTCGTGGTCATGATGAAACTAAGGAGTCAGATAATCAAGGCAATTTTTTGGAACTTCTGAAATTCCTTGCAGACAATAATGAAGATGTTAGAAGAGTTGCCCTTCAAAATGCCCCTAAGAATCTCAAATTAACAGCTCCTCATATTCAGAAAGATATTGTTAGAGCTTGTGCATTTGAAACATCGAAGGCCATAACTGATGAGCTTGGGGATAGTTTCTTTTCTGTCCTTCTTGATGATTCTCGTGATGTATCTATAAAGGAGCAAATGGCAGTTGTCCTAAGATTTGTGGATAAGAAGGGATGTGTGCTTGAAAGAATGTTGGGATTTAAGCATGTTGAGTGTACTAGCGCTCGATCGCTTAAAAGTGCACTTGAAGATCTCTTAAATTCACATGGATTAAATATATCCATGTTGCGTGGACAAGGTTATGATGGAGCAAGCAATATGAGAGGCGAGTTTAATGGATTGAAGTCTCTTATCTTGCAAGAAAATAAAACAACCTATTATATCCATTGTTTTGCGCACCAACTTCAACTTGCTCTTGTAGGTGTGGCGAAAAACCATATTCGTATTTGTGAGCTCTATGTTTTGATTTCTCATGTAGTTAATGTAGTTGGGGGTTCTTGTAAGCGAAAAGATCTTTTACGAGGAAAAGAAGCCTCAAGGATTGTTGAAGCCTTGGAAAATGAAGAGATTGCTAGTGGACGAGGATTGAATCAAGAAAACACTCTCATTCGTCCTTGTGATACGCGTTGGAGCTCACATTATGGTACTATTTTAAGCTTAATTAAATTGTTTGCCTCTATAATTGATGTGCTTTGTGTGATTATAAAAGAGGGAACAATACCACTTCAAAGGGGTGAAGCATCACATCTAAAAAAGGAAATGCTATCTTTTGACTTTGTTTTTAATTTGCACTTGATGAAATCAATATTGGGGATAACACGTGATCTATGCAATGCATTGCAAAGAAGAGATCAAGATATAGTGAATGCTATGAATCTTGTTGATATATCTAAGAGAAGACTTCAAGCAATGAGAGATGATGGGTGGAGTTCTTTGGTAGATAATGCATCTATTTTTTTATGCAAAACATGGCATTGAAGTGCCAGATATGAATGACGTTTTTGTGGATGGGAAAAGAAAAGGACGAAGAGCTGAAGAGATGACAAACACACATCGATATCGTGTAGAGGTCTTTTCTACTGTCGTTGATATGCAGTCACGTGAGCTAAACAGTCGATTCAATGAGGTAAATACAAAATTGTTGTTTTGTGTTGCTTGTTTGAATCCGTTTAACTCTTTTGAAGCTTTCAACTCAGAGAAGTTAGTTCGTTTATCAGAATTTTATCCAAATGATTTTGAAGATCTCGAGATATTAGCATTCTTTGGACCAACTTTAATTTTATTTTCAGGATATCGTTCAAAGTTTGATACTTCGAACGTAAAACGGCTTGGCGAGGTAGCTCAAAAAATGGTTGAAACAAAAAGAAATAGAGCATACCCATTAGTTTACAAACTTATAAAATTAGTTTTGGTTTTGCCGGTTGCAACTGCTATAGTGGAAAGAGCATTCTCTGCTATGAATATTGTGAAGAATCGACTTCGCAACCGAATGGGTGATGAATGGATGAATGATAATTTGGTAGTGTATATTGAAAAGGAAGTATTCAGTTGTGTATCAAATGAAACTATCATTCGTAGATTTCAAAGTATGACTAATCGTCTTGGTCAATTGTAAATTTGTATTCCAATGAATTATCTTTTATAATTACTTTTTGTTTTATGTATATTATTTTGCTTTGTTTTTAAATTTGTGCCTCGCCTGAAAAAAATTTCTGCGTCCGCCCCTGCCTCTGTGAACCGGAGATTAGTCATCTTCTAAATTTTTTCATTTGTAATAGCATGTTCTATAAACAAATTATGATAAAACATAAATAAACTTATATCAACAATGCTAAAATAAATACTAATATTCAAATATATGTATATATATATATATATATATTAGTATTAATTATTTTTTTTATTAAATTTAAATTTAACTAATTAAATTTGAGCCGGTTAGTCCTTTCCAACACATAGAGAAATGCTTACGACCATCAGCTTAGTACAAATTTAAGAAGTCCATTGGTTTTAATTAAAAAAAAAATTAAATTGAGAAAAGCGTTGATTTTCTATTTATGATGAACAGTCCAAATAAACTGGGAGGATGCTCCCGTACAACAATCATTTCATTAATAAAGTTGTTGAATTTCCCTATCATTTAATGACATAAAGTCACTGAATTCATCTGCCATTTCATCACATAAAGTTTCACATGGGTGAGTGGCCATACTCCTACTAGGCTATTGTAGTAAAAGATATGTATATTTGTGGAATGTTTGTGTTGGGAAAATTTACAGTTTTGACGAAAGTTTTAAAACAGTTGTAATAGAACCAATCAGACTTGTTAGCTGACTGATGATTTAGAAATCAGGTTAAGTTGACCAGTTGATAATTATTGTATAGAGCAACTGATGTAATAGTTTACGTCTCATATTGAGGGGGAACTCAATATGTATCAGGTCAGTCTTGAAAATCAGATTCAAATCAGAAGATCAGAAGATTGAAGTTTAGAAGAGAAGAAGACATTGATTGATCAGTTTTAATCAAGATCAGAATCAACCTGAAGATGAAGATCAAGACCTTATGACCTTCCATGAAAGAAATAACAAGTGAGTCACAAGTTGTACTAAGACAACCTGTTCTGATGACTCAAGAAGGTAGAACTGATCAGTCGAATACTGATCAGGTCAGTTCAAATCAGTTGACCTCCAAGTGTTAACCTAAGATATACAAATCGATCAAACAATTAGAATGAACAAGAATGGAGGTTAACAAGCGCCGAATAAGTGTACTTGTCAACCAACTAGTGATCGACATGTATGTATGGAACTGACAAAGATGGGATATGAAGTATCAGAAGTACAACGGCTACAAAGGACAAATTAGCACGCATTTAACCATGCCATTTCTGATGAACATCACTTCATCTCTGCAAACCTAACTATGATAGATCAAGATTCAAATTGCTCTCCAAGGGCTCTTTGATTTCGAAGATCTATAAATATGGGATCAACCTTCAGAGTAAGGTGACGAAAATTATACACAAGCTTAAGCATACAAGCCATTTCCACAAGAACACCAAAGAACTCAGAAATATTCTAAGTGTTCACCCATAGATTTCTTAGCAAAAAAATTTATCCCTTAGCTTTAGGCTACTCAGATACTAGGATAGAATTCCATTTGGAAACAAAACAAATCTTACCCCAAACCGAGTGTTAGGTTAAGTTTGTAAGCAAGATCTCAAGCTAGGGTTTCTAGTCTTGATTTATGGGATAGTTGAGTGAGAGCTCCATAAATATTTGTATGTACTGTGTTTGACTAACACATTAAACTAAGTCAGTTGGTAGTTGGTGCCCCTGCTAATAGGGAATAGTGGACGTAGGACAAGTTAGTCCGAACCAATATAAATCTTATGTTGATTTACCTGCTTTACACTATATGCACACTACTGATTTGATAAACTGCCATGCATTTCCTAAGTAGAGATCAGTCTAGCATCAAGCTGTTGATCTGATCAGTTGGACACTTTGTCAACTGATCTGATCAGAAAACATTAGGACTGTTTTCTGTTAAACTGTTTTTTCACACGGGTTAATCTAAAAGCTTCTGCACATCAGTTAAACTGATAGACACCAAAATGATCTGCTACATAGCTATCAGTAGGTTGGATATCAGTCCATACTGATTATCACTCGCACTCTATATCAGCATTACCTGCCTTACACGCTGATCACACAAAAGTTTTCAGAAGTCTATTCACCTCTCCCCTCTAGACTTCTGTCTCACTAAAACCCGTTCGGGACCTACACTTTGTTAGGGGTGATAATTCCAAACACGACACTATAACACGAGAAGAAAACGATATGAAAATTGCGGTTAGTGTTTGGGCTTATCGTGTTTGTGTCCTTATCGTGTCGACCTGATAAGGAAACAAAAATGTTATGTCGTGTCCGTGCGTGTCAACCCGTTAAGCAAGATAAAATTAATAGATGACAAAATAACCAGTTAGTGATCCGATAATATGTATTTGATAATAACACGTATATGATTTAAACACGATAATGGCACGCTAAGTTTTCAAATTTCAAATTAAATATTTTAAATATAATTTTAAAAATCTTAAATTTTAATATTTATAATTACAATTTTAAATTGTAATATTTTATATTTTGATTATTTTTCATATCGTGTCCTTATCGTGTTGTGTAGACATGAAAATTTTCGTGTACATGTTGCGTCGAACACGTATTCTTATTGTGCCATTTTTAGATTTCATTTTATCGTGTTATGTCATTATCGTGTCGACACGATTACACCATTTGCCACCCCTAATCTTTGTACAACATTTGCATATAGAAGTTATGCTTTTTCACATGCATGCAAATTTATTGTTGAATGTTGTAGTTGTGACCTTCTTTATTATTACATTCCACAATAATTATTTTCATTCCACAAAATTCAAATCTCGTCCATTCATATTTTTAGAATTTAGTCTTTCATTTTGCAGCACCTCTTTGAGCATATTCTTCCTCCATTTTTCTTCCCCTATTTTTTACCTTCGTCTTCACCGACACCAAAAATTTCCAAACTCCCAAGGTTCCCAAAATCATCCACATACATGGCAATGAGAGAATACAAATACTACGGTAACGGTGGTGTTGGGAGATGAATTTAATAAAGATATATGATTTTGATTAGATTCCAAAAATCCTGAGTATGACATGTTCAGGATAATCTTGATAGTTGAGTCAGGATTCAGTTTTAGAGTATTCAGGATGATATCTGCAAAATGTATAGTCAGCAGATATAGATCAGGTTAGGATCTGAAGATTCTGAAGACTCAATATGTTTCTGAAGAAACTGAAGTTTCAAAGATGAAATCGGTTTTTTAAAGACTCGATGAAATCGAGAATCAAGACTCGATTAATGTGAAATCGAGATATCAAGACTTCAAGATGAAATCGAAATAAATCAAGACTCAAGATGAAGATTCAAGATATCATCGAGATATATATTTGAAGACTCGAAAGACTCGAAAGACGAAGACTCGTAAGACTCAAGACTCGAAGACCAAGACTCGTAAGACTCAAGACACAAGATCAAGATCAAGATCGAAGATCAAGAATATCAAGGCATGAATTATCAAGACTTCATTAATGTCTTGAATGCTTCGATATAAACCCAATGTTCCGAGGCACCGAGAATATCTATCCGGGCGATGCAATAATCGAGAAGATCGCGATTCCTTAGAAAAATAGATATTTGCCAAGACATTCAAATGCAGACAAAAGGAACTAAGTCAGAAGTGTTGTTAAGGTTATAACAACTCAGAGTTTATAACCAAAAGAGCCGTTGAAGGTGTCTACCTTTAACTGGAGACAAAAGTCAAAAAGAGGAAGACAACACTGTACCATACTGACATTGACAGTGACAGGTCGCTGAAAAAGATGTCAGAAGTACAAAGTTCCAGACTGCAAAAAGTGAAGACCGGCTACATGAAAGGCTATTGCCTAAAACGTATTAGGGAGTTTCAAACCCTAAATATAGCCGTTCCTCACGCACCATAAGAGGAAACTCACGAAGCTATTTCTCCAACGGATAGTTTTTCAAAGAGTGACCTTGGTGTATGCCTATAAATACTTGTGACCCTCTACATTGTAAGGTTACGGGAAATTTGTAAGCAACTCAAGAGCTCAAACTTATTATCGCAAAGTTAAAGCACTCGAAAAACTTAGAATTTCCCAAGTGCTTTTATATTGAAGAGAGCTCACTAAACTAAGCCTAGCTTGATAAGATATATCCGAAGCTTAGTCGAGATATCCTAGCCTTTGCATTGTACTTCATTGTAAAGGATATCTCATCCTAGTTGGAAACCAACCGAGAAAACCCCAAACCCTTGAGAAGGTAGTTGGAGTGTGTTTGTTGGTGAGAAGAGTTGTAAAGAGTTAGTAAACTACGGCGGAGTAGTCGAAAAAACTCTAGAGGAGAAGTTAGTAAGCTCTGGTAGTCTCGAAAGCTTGTTTGTGTTTGAGTAAGTAAACTACGGAGGTAGTCAGAAAGCTCAAGGTCGGGTTGAGTAAGTAAACTACGTGGAGTAGTCAGAAAGCTCAGGGCCGAGTTGAGTAAGTAAACTACGCGAGGTAGTCAGAAAGCTCAAGAAGTGATTAGTGAATTTCTCTGAGGATCAGAGAGAGTGGACGTAGGAGCTTGAGTCTCTGAACCACTATAAACTGCTGTGTTGTTTATTGCTTTCTTTATCTGTGCTTAACTGTTGCATCACTGAGTTTGAAAGCATATTTTCACTGATATTTCAGTTGGAATCAATCCACTGGAAGTTGCATGTAATTGAATCACAACCTAATCACTATTCCATTAAAGGAAGGTTTTTCAAAGAAAGCTTTAAAAAACGAGTATAAACTAAAGGGCCAACCATTCCGCGACGCCCGAGTAGCTAGAAACAGATAGTTACCAAACCGAACTTACTCTTACGAGGGTTCATGAAGTTAGTTATCGATCGAAACAACTCAGATCTCTGAAAACTTCGGGACTCGGTTGGGATTATCTCGAGGTTTCGAAAAGCAGCTTCGGGATCACTGCCTCGATAGACTTTGACTCAGAGTGATTTGTGCTTCTCAGGACCTAATCTTCAGGATTATCGACCCAAAGTGACCTCGAAGAAAAAAAAAGTTTTAAAAACACCTAACACGTGTATTCCCCATACACGCGTGTAAGACTAGATTTTCACTAGGACCAACAAGTGGTATCGAGCAAAGGGTTCAACTTGACCACTGCTTTGTTGACCAAAGTTTTATTTGCTAAAAATACTTGTGGTCTATCTGAATTGATCTTATTCTTTGAATTCTTAAAAGACTCAGTTAAAATGTCTTCTAAGAAACTTCCCATGTTCTCAGTGGAGAACTATGATTTATGGAGACTGAGAATGCAGGCTCACCTGTATTCCAAACATGAACGAATGTGGAGAGTGGTCTCTGAAGGACCATTCCAATTTACTGTGGTGAATCCCAGAGGAACAAAAGATGAGAGAATTAATCCTAGAACAGAATTTCCTAAGTCTGATGACCAACTGACTCCTGAGGAGAGAAAGTTAGTCAATCTAGACTACATTGCAAAAGACACACTATACAGTACAATTGATGATGGTGTGATGGGAATGATCTCTCACTACAATACTGCCAAAGAAATTTGGGATACACTAGCTGTAATGTGCCAAGGCACAGATCATATCAAGGAAAACAAACTTTCAGTTGCAATTGGAAAGTTTGATAGTTTTGAAATGGAAGAAGGTGAATCAATTGACAAATTGGAAGTCAGATTCACTAGTATTATGAATGATCTAAATGCACTTGGAAAGAAATATCCACAAAGAGAAATTGCATTGAAAATTCTTAGAGGTCTTTATAAGAAATAGGATATACATGCAGTGGTGATTGAAAACACCAAAAACATTAATTCAATTCCATATCAACAAGTTTTCTCTGAGCTGAAGGCCTATGAGTTTGTAATTGATAAGAAATCCAAAAAAGACTGACAGCAAAGATGATTCATCATCTAGTAAAAATGTGGCTTTTAAGGCCAAAGATAAAACCTGTAAAACTAGAGAGTCTGAGAACTCCCTTACTAAGAATCAGGACGAGCTTGAGGATAAGCTAGCACTGATGGCAAGGAGGTTTGAAAGACTTAATAGTCGATATGGAAAATACAAAAGCTGTTACAGGAATCACAGGTACCAGAAGAAACCTGAGGACAGATCAACTGAGAAGAAGAAGGACCTGAAAGCTGAGGGATCTTCATCCAAAAAGAAGGATTCCAAATCCAAAGAAGAAAGTGATCAGGATGATGATGCCAACAGATGCTACAATTGCCAAAAGAAAGGTCACTTCCAGTATGATTGTCCAGATCTAAGTGCTAAGGAGAGAAGAGAAAGGCAAGCTAAAAGAGACAAGAAGTTCTCAAGCAAAAAGGTCATGGTTGCAGAAGAAGAACATTCTGAGGAGGGATCTAGCTCTTTAGATGAGATATTCTCAGACAATGAAAGTGATGACATTTGTCTGATGGCCATTGAGGAGGTAAACTCTTCTTTCTCTGTTGTTGCTCCTACACTAGCACAAGAGTTGTCAAGTTCAACTGTAAACAGTCAATTTGACCTGATGGATTCTTTTGAGAATCTGATGAAGGACTATGCTGTTTTACAAGAACTGCTAAATGAAACTCAAGAGCAGAATAAGGAACTGAAAGCTGAAAATCTAAATTGGAATGACTCTAGCAAAACTGAAATCACTTCTCAATTAATGGGAGCTACTGATGAACTAGATGTTCTGAAAGTACAACTCTCAGAGAAAGAGAAGTTGATAGTGACCCTAACTGAAAAGCTAGAGAAATCCACTGAAGAGATTCAGCTAATCAGGACTAAATTCAATGACCTCTCTGAGAAGCATGAAACTCTACAGAATTGTGAGGATAGTGCACAGAAGAAGTTAACTCTATTGAATACTGCATCTAAAGTAATAGATGAAATTCAGAGTTACCAGAGATCTGCCACTATAAAATCTGGATTGGGATACATTCGAGGGAACCTCACAAGGTCATCTCAATCTTTGCATCAAGTAGCAAGAAGACAATCTTTGTAAAACCAAAGGGCACCTACACTTCAAATCAAGAAATGCCCTAGGTTGTAGACAAGGAAAATGACCTATGGTCTCGAAAAAAACCCCAATGATCGGTAGAAAGCCCAAACCTCGGGTAATGGCTAGAAAACCCGAGCACTCGATTAAGAAAGTTTCGAGTAAGTACTTCAAAGCCTCGGGGCTAAGAATGCAAACTGAAAGGCTCCACATCGAACCATCGGAGGAATCCTCGGATGAGAAACACTCAAAGAGAGACATTCTCAACTGAAGAGACCAAGTCCTCGAAGATCTTTGAAAAGACCCAGTTTCAAGACAGCAACCTGAACCCCACTTGCCTAAGGGTAAAGGTTACCTGAACCCGAGTCAACAAAGATTTAGACCGGCTGCACTGAAGCCAAAGCCAATGAACAGAAGGCCTGAACCAAAGAAAAATTCAAAAGTCCATGTTCATGCTAAAGCTAACACACATACACAGAAAACTGCTAAGACACCCAGAGTAGTAAATGTGTATGTTGATGTTTATGGAAGACAAATTAGCCACTCTAAAGTGATTAGAGTTGTCAGGCAGATTTGGATTCCTAAAGGTACATCTACCCTTGTAGGACCCTACACAAATTGGGTACCTAATAATTGATCTGTTTTTCAGGAGGAAAACAAGGGCACTGAGCTGATTAAAGATCACATAACACTGATGAGCAGAGATGAAAAGGCCCCTGATGTATGGTATCTTGACAGTGGATGTTCAAGACATGACAGGATTCAAGAAGATACTCAGTGACTATGTTGAACAAAGAGACCCACAGATCACTTTTGGAGATAACTCAAGGGGATGGTCAAGGATATGGAACTTTGGAAATCGACTCGATTCATATCCATGGTGTTTCATATGTATCTGGATTGAAGCATAATTTGCTTTCAATAAGCCAATTCTGTGATAAGGGGTTTTAATGTTGAGTTCTCTAAGAACTTATGTTATGTGAAAGATGATACAACACGTAAAAAATATTCTTGGTGGTACTAGAAAAGGAAATGTGTATCTTCTTTGATTGGAGTTCAACTCCTAAAGATACATGTTTGGTTGCTAAAAGTTCCACATATACCCGTTTGGTTATGGCATAAAAGAATGAATCACCGAATTTCAAAACCACGAATAAGCTTGCAAGATTAGCTCTTGTGAGAGGGTTGCTTTAATGAAGTATTCAATAAGGAACATATTTGTGATGCGTGCGAAAAAGGAAAACAAATTAGAGCATCATTTAAAAGCAAAGTAAATGTTTCTCTTGACGAGAATACTTGATTCTTGATATGGATCTTTTTGGGTCCTATAACACCGTGAGCACTAATGACGGAAAATACACATTGGTAGTAGTTGATGACTACTCAAGATATACTTGGGGTCATATTCTTACTCGGTAAAAAAGAGACTCAGATAAAGCTACCATAATTACTGAAAAGGCTCAGTATTGAGAAAAATATGAGTGTGGTCAAAATCGATCCGCAAGGAACCGAATTTATAAATCATATCATATCGATTATTGTGCGAAGAAATGGAATTACTCATGAAACATCGATTTGCAAGAACCCTCAACAAAATGGTGTTCTTTGAAAGAAGAAACGAGAACTCGAAAAAAAGTTCTGCAGGACAATGATAAATGGGGCGATATTCCTAAAAGATTTTGGGCTAAAAGTCCAACACTTTGCGCTACTCTCGAAAACAGATCCATCTTGACCAATAGTTAAGGTAAAACACCTTATGAGCTTTGGAATGAAAGGAAGCCTCTTGTTTCTTTCTTTTCGTGTGTTTTGGTTGCAAGTGTTTCATACACAATAATGGTAAAGATCGATTGAAAACATTTGATAGTAAAAGTCGATGAAGGAATATTCTTAGGATATTAAAAGCCGGTAAAAGCTTTCGAGTTTACAACCTGTAGGACTCTTATTGTGGAGAGAAAACACCTCATGTTGTTTTTGATGAATCTACTTGTGTACGGAAGAAACAGAACATGATGCAGATGAACCCGACTAAGAGGATCACCAGATTAAGCTTCGAAAAAAAGAATGACAAATCATCCAATCAACACGAAAAAAGAAGTCACCACTATCTATGATTGGAGTGACTCGGACTCGAATAAAGAAGTTCGGGGATGGAATTGAGGATGGTGAGACTCGGAAAGCCAACACACCAAAGGTGACCAATCTGAACAGACACCGATTCGGACTCGGTATGTGATGCAAATGAAGATGTGGTCACAAATGAGGCAAATTCTGAATCTATCAACCAAAGGGGAACAAATGTCTCTCGACAATGTTCGAATAGAATTTCCCCGAGGAAGATGATTCCCTTTCTCCTTTTCTTCATTGTTCCCTCGAGTTCTTGAATTAATCGAACCCAACATTTCAAATGTTGAGGATACTCTTGAAAGGGAACATCAAGAAGGAAATGGTTAGATAGTCATCCTACAAGTCGATTGTGGGTGATCTAACCGAAGGTGTTAAAACAAGAAGGTTCCATGGTGAGAGTGCACTATTCTGCTTTGCTTCCTATCGGAAAAAAAGAACCTCTTGAGATTGGTGAAGCTCTACAAGATTCTCATTGGATTCTTTACATGCAAGATGAAATTTGAATCAATTCTCAAGGAATGAAGTATGGGAGCTAGTAGATAGACACTGAAAGACACAATGTCATTGGAACCAAGTGGGTTTTAAGAATAAAAGAGATGAAAACAACAACATTGTAAGAAACAAGGCAAAATTTAGTTGCACAAGGTTATTCCCAAAGAAGAAGGCTTGGATTATGATGAAACCTTTGCTTTTGTTGCAAGACTAGAAGCCATCAGTTGTTTCTTGCATATGATGCCCACATGAAGTTCACAATCTATCAAATGGATGTGAAAAGTGCATTTCTGAACGGTGTGCTTAAAGAAGAGGTTTATGTGGAACAACCTCCTGGTTTCAAACAGAATGACCAAGTTTACATGCTCAGAAAAGCTTTGTATGGTCTCAAGCAATCACCCAGAGCATGGTATGATACTCTTTCTCAGTTTCTTACTGACCATGGTTTTGTCAAAGGGACTGTTGATAGAACTCTGTCCAGGATAGAAGATGGGGAAGATATCTTACTGGTTCAGATATATGTTGATGACATCATTTTTGGATCTCCAAACTATCAGCTGTGTGAAAAGTTTTCAACACTGATGAAAGGCAAGTTTGAGATGTCAATGATGGGAGAGATGAATTTCTTTCTAGGTCTTCAAGTGAAACAATCAAAGGAAGAAATATCCATCAACCAGGCAAAGTACACCAGAGATCTGATTGTCAAATATGGTGTACAGAATTGCAATGAAGTTAGGATTCCCATGAATACTAACTACAAGATGGATCCTGATTCTGAAGGCAAATCAGTGAGTCATACTGATTATAGAGGAATCATTAGATCATTGCTCTATCTCACGCGGCAAGTAGGCCTGATATAACATTTCTTTGTTGGGATATGTGCAAGATACCAAACTAATCCTAAGGCTAGTCACATGGAGGCTGCCAAAAAGATACTGAAGTATCTTAAGGGCACAGTGAATAGAGGATTATGGTATCCAGCTGATGATAACCTTGAAATTAACTGGTTACTCGATGATCTTTGATTATGGAGGTTGCGAGGATTGACAGAAGTCCACTACAGAACTTGTCAATTTCTAGGAAGTAAGTGATATCTTGGTTTTTGAAAAAATGACCTCGATAGCAAACGATCTTCTTGAAAATTTGAATACATGGTGCGGAGGAAGTCTTTGTGCTCGATTCTTTGGCTCGGAACAACAATTAAGGGATTATAAAGTTGTAGCTAATGAAGTACCAATATTTTGTGATAATAATAGTGCCATTGCTATTTCACAAAATCCGGTATTGCACACCGGATGCAAGCATGTGGATATCGACATCACTTCATCGAGATCATCATGTCGAGAAAAAAGGACATAAGGATGGAGAAAATTCATATTGACAAGAGAGAGTCGATATCTTGACTAAACCTTTGGTTGAATCAAGATTTCGAGAACTTTCGATTGAATTAGGGATGTTAGATCCGTGTATAGAGTAAAATCAAAAAAATTGAAGGTTTTCGGATGCATGAAGTTTTCTCGGAATTCTCTTGAGAAGCTCGGATAAAATGGAAATATCTTGGTAGTATCGAAAAACTCAGATTCTTGAAGGTCAATACTCTCGAGTATATCTTGAACCCATTCAAGATTTCGATTATTATCTTGACATTTTATCAAGGTCGATTACTCGATAAAGACTGATAGAGAGAAATTTGTCTGAAGAAGTAATGACTTATGCAACTCATTTATTGCTTAAGTGAAGCTCAGTAATCATTTGCAATAAATACAAAACACATAAGGAATGTTTTTGGGCGGGATCTTTTGAAATTCCGAAGAAGGTCAACAGTCATTTAATGCTCTGTTACATTAATGACCAATGAGGATATTTTGGCGGCTTACTTTTCGGAAGATCGACTGTTCGCATACCCGATTAATCGAAGATTAATCTCAACCGTTGCTTTTCACCTAACCAAAGTGAATTCCCACGATCTCGAAACTATTTATACCCCAATAAGCCATTCAAGCCAAATTTTATCAAACCCTTCGTTCCCAAAATCCTCTGCAAGAAAATTCCCTTTGCCCAGAAAATCCTAAACCCTAAATCTTCAATCTCTCAAATGGCTCCTACCATTTTCGATAAATTAGCCAAAACCAACAAACCCTGGTACGAGTTCGTTGTCTCACTCTATAGCACAACCAACTCCAAACCAAAAGAGGAGGCTTTCCATATGATCCGTTTGGCCAAACTCACTCATCTCGTCGCTAGCCGACCGGACCAAGAATACGCGAAAGAAGTAATCGAGTTCATCTGTAATTTGAAGATAGATGAAGAGGATGGTATGCATTCTGAGATTATTGTATCACATTTAGAGCATTCGTCCAAATACATCAATTTTGAAAGGGAATTGTATATTATTTCGAAGAATTTAAACGATGTTTTTGAGCTTTGTGATAGTGGAGAGGATCCTGCTATGTATATGTTGGGTAGATTTAGATAGGATTGCTGAGAATCCTGTAAAATTTGAGGCTACACTGCATAAGAGGCATTTGAAGCCACAATATAGAGTTTTGATAGATATTGTGAGCAAATGCATCATGAGTCATTCGGGGAGTTTTGAGCAGATTAGTACCCCGAAGCTCAGAATAATGGCGGCGATCGAGGCTTCACCCACCACCGACTTCAACTGGCTTAGATTTTTGATTCAGACAGTGAGTGAACAAGCCAAAGTCATAAGAAAGGTTGACGGGGCTATCTCGATCAAAGGCAAGATCCATCATGCCACCAAAATAACATTTATTTTGGAGATGTGTAGAGAGGAGGAGGACATCTTTGCCAATTCGACCCCTTTCCCCAAGTCCAAGGTGCTCTTCAAGCCCATTGCTGTGAAGAAACAAGCCATCAGGGGGAAGAAAGAAAAGAAAGCAGAATCACCAAAAGCTACTGCTGCTGAAGAGACCCAACAAACCAGGGGGAAGGTTTTGTTAGAGGCAAAGAAGGAGCAGGGTGTCAAATTGATGAAGCAGAAGAACCTTGCTCCAAAGCGCAGAAGATTGGTGGTTCTCACCGATGAAGATGACAGTGATTCTGAAGAGATTCAACCTGAGGGCCAAACCGCTTAGAATTCGCCATTGCAAGTCTTGGCTCAGGTTATCTCTAAGGCACAGGAACAGACTGAGGAGCAGGTCTTCTCTGAGGTGCTTGAGACTTCGCTCAGTTAAGACAAAATTTCTCAGGAAATTTTTAAAGGAACTCAGGCCTCAGAGATTCCTACCAAAGATGTGCCGACTCAGACAACAGAGCCAACTCAGAGTCAATCTGAGGATGTGCCGCTCACCAGACCTGAACCTACTCGGATGCTGGCCGAGGACTGACCGCACAACCTTCGGATTCTGTTGAGACTCAGGAGCAATTTTACTTTTTGATGAGCTCCTCGAGTGAGCTACTTTTGATCCTTCAAATTGATGCTTCAAACCGAACTAGAAAGCCCGAGATTGAAGAAGGCGGCGGTTTAAGAAACCGAGGGAGGAGCAAGGGGAACGGTTCATCCTTGACCGCTACCTCGAGCTCAAATTTCCCCCTAACTGCAAGATATCTTCTTCGATTAAGGTCGACGGTTTTCATCCTCAATCGACTCTTCCGGAGATGCTTAACATTGCCGCATTCGTAGGGGAAGATCGTGGAATGAGGAGACAACTTTCCCGACCGAGTTCTCGATTCGGGAAGACAAAGCTCGTGATGAAAAAAAATCCGATTTTGATGAAATGTTCAAGAAGATAGCCGAGAGGAGAGCTATCGTTGGTGCCCCTAAGAACAGAGACAAATCTCAAGATGGGGACCAACAGGAGATCTTGAGGATCGGGCCTCGGATGGAGAAGGAAACTTCTTGTCTTCGATCAACCCGAATCATTCAACCTCGATCGAAAGCAAGCACTCTTCAGGTACCTTTTGGCACTATTAAAAATTATGCCAAAGTTACTGAAGTTTCTATCTTTAATTCTGAATTGTCTGATGTCTGGTCGAGGCTCGATTAGAGACCGGAGCTCGGGATGAAAGCAAGCTCAGTGCAGACCCGACCCTCGGGTTAGGTTCAACCTTAGATGATCAATCAAGACAAGGTGCGAAGGTTCCCCGAGATCGACCTCACTCCCTTGATGGAGAAGCTTGAAAAGGTTGGGCCAATGATGAACAAGATTACTCAGATGGAAGAAACATTGGCGAGCCAAGCTCAGAAGATGGAGAATCGTAGTCACTCTTCAGAACTGGTGCAACTCCAAAACACTCTGACCTCAAAGATGACCTCCATGGAAGACAAAGTTTGAAGAGAAGCCGGATGAGTCAAAATTTTTAATCTTGAATCAAATGTAAGCACCAGGAGAGAACTGAATTTCTAGAGGTGAAATTGGCAGAGAAGAATGAAGTGCTGATCAAATCTGCTGTTGAGGAAATGAGCTCAATGCTCATGACCAAGATGACAGAGATGTTTAAAGATGCTCTCTCTGGCCAGTTTGCCCATCTCTCTGAAGAATTTTTCAGAGCTAAGAACCACATCGAGGCCGAAGATGAACAAGATCGAGAAGCGAGAGAGGTGCTCTGTGTGAGCAAAGAGCAATATCACATGGACACAGCACTCTCCAGACTTCTTCCAAATTACGGTGCCAAGAAGGGGGAAAGACCAGATGAAGACCTCAGGAAGTTATTGGCACGTACTTTGGAGAAAAAGGCACAAAAAGAAGTCAAATGAATAAATTTATCCAAAGCCTTGAAGGAAGTCGGCTACCGACAAACCGAAGTTCGCTCAGGGGAGGCCTTTATCTACACTCGAAGTTTTTGGAAACCATGCTTGATGTTGCAAGAGAGAAACCGAAAAGCTAGAGCTAAGGTTGGAACAAGCCAAAGTCTTTCTTTGAATTGCCTATGAAGAAGAAAGCCTTGGGCATTGTTGAACCTGAAAGCAAGCGTGCTAAGGCTTCTAAGCCAGTGCAGAGAAAGTTGATGGAAGAGTTGGAAGAGTCTGCAGTCGTGAGAAGAAGAAAGTCTTCAATACGAAGAATGCTCTGGACACTCCAGATAGAACACAGCTAAGAAAGCTGCTTGGCTCCGGTCTCAGCGCGTGCCTATGATCAGGAAGAAGACTGGAGAAGAGCTGAAGCGAAGGAGTGGATTCAAAAAGTTTACGAGCAAAAGGAGAGAGACATCAAAAGCACTGAAGTGGCCACACGTTGACAAATGGATGCCTATCAAATTTAACGATGTGTGGGAAGAGGTCAAGAGAACCTTCTAGTTCTACTATGATGTGCTCAGGGAGTGGAGAGGGGAAAGCTCAGATCAAAATGAAGCATTCATCGAATATCTCCTAACCTTCTATCCAAAATATCTCCAAAGTTGGATGAACTTAGCAGATGAAAGAAAGGTACAGATAGTAGCCCCTGATCCATATTCCTACCCTCCTCCAAGACTTGATAATGGCATGGTGAATGAGAAAGCCATTATTCAAGAAATTGCTCAATATGCTGCTCAGTTGGGTTTGACAGGGAACAGTCCGAACATCATTAAGGAAAGAGATGCTCTGAAGAAGAGGTATTTCGGAATGTTCAACCTGGAAGTGCCCGCTGATGAAGTTGAAGAAGATGCAAACTGAAGAGCAAAAGACTGAAGAGCCAAATCTGAAGACTGAAGACTTACCTGAAGACGCTGGTAATTTTTCTATCCTTTTGTCTTATTTTTTGTTTTAATAAATTTCATTGTAACCTGTAACAGACTACTCATCATCAATGAAAATTTATCATTTGTGCTCAAAAAGATAATATCTCATTATCTTATTTACATGTCTTTTACTTTTGATATGCTGAATGAATGTCTCTGAATTAATTGTTTATGAGGGAAATTGTTTAAGTATTTGGTGATGACCTATTTAAGAAGATTCATTACTGAAGAAATTGGTGAATGATTAATTGTTGGGAGACTCTCTGAAATTGTTGGAAGATTCTCTGATTCAGGAAACTGTTGGGAGACATAACCAATCTTGTAATATGATAAAACTGAAACCTGAGTTTAGGTTATATGGTTGTAACAAGATAGGTTTTGGCATCATCAAAAAGGGGGAAATTGTTGGGAGATGAATTTAATAAAGATATATGATTTTGATTAGATCCCAAAAACCCTGAGTATGACATGTTCAGGATAATTTTGATAGTTGAGTCAGGATTCAGTTTTAGAGTATTCAGGATGATATCTACAAAATGTATAGTCAGCAGATATAGATCAGGTTAGGAAACAATATAGATATAGATCAAGTTTTTGAAAACTGAAGTTCCAAACACGACACTATAACACGAGAAGAAAACAATATGAAAATTGCGGTTAGTGTTTGGGCTTATCGTGTTTGTGTCCTTATCGTGTCGACCTGATAAGGAAACAAAAATGTTATGTCGTGTTTGGGCGTGTCAACCCGTTAAGCAAGATAAAATTAATAGATGACAAAATAACCAGTTAGTGATCCGATAATATGTATTTGATAATAACACGTATATGATTTAAACACGATAATGACACGCTAAGTTTTCAAATTTCAAATTAAATATTTTAAATATAATTTTAAAAATCTTAAATTTTAATATTTACAATTACAATTTTAAATTGTAATATTTTATATTTTGATTATTTTTCATATCGTGTCCTAATCGTGTTGTGTAGACATGAAAATTTTCGTGTACATGTTGCGTCGACACGTATTCTTATTGTGCCATTTTTAGATTTCATTTTATCGTGTTATGTCATTATCGTGTCGACACGATTACACCATTTGCCACCCCTAATCTTTGTACAACATTTGCATATAGAAGTTATGCTTTTGCACATGCATGCAAATTTATTGTTGAATGTTGTAGTTGTGACCTTCTTTATTATTACATTCCACAATAATTATTTTCATTCCACAAAATTCAAATCTCGTCCATTCATATTTTTAGAATTTAGTCTTTCATTTTGCAGCACCTCTTTGAGCATATTCTTCCTCCATTTTTCTTCCCCTATTTTTTACCTTCGTCTTCACCGACACCAAAAATTTCCAAACTCCCAAGGTTCCCAAAATCATCCACATACATGGCAATGAGAGAATACAAATACTACGGTAACGGTGGTGTTGGGAGATGAATTTAATAAAGATATATGATTTTGATTAGATTCCAAAAATCCTGAGTATGACATGTTCAGGATAATCTTGATAGTTGAGTCAGGATTCAGTTTTAAAGTATTCAGGATGATATCTGCAAAATGTATAGTCGTGATATAGATCGTTAGGATCTCAAGATTACAAGACTCAATATGTTTCTGAAGAAACTGAAGTTTACAAGACTTCGATTGAAATCGAGAATCAAGACTCAAGCAGAAATCGAGATATCAAGACTCAAAGATGAAATCGAAAAAATCGAAGACTGAAGATGAAGATTCAAGATATCACCAAGATATCGTCAAGACTCGTAAGACTCAAGACTCGTAACACATCAAGACTCAAAAGACTCAAGACTCGGAAGACCTCAAGACTCGTAAGACTCAAGACACAAGATCAAGATCAAGATCAAGATCAAGAATATCAAGGCACAAAGAATTATCAAGACTCAAAGAATGTCTTCAATGCTCAAGATAAACTCAATGTTCCGAGGCACTGAGAATATCTATCTGAAGGATGCAATATCGGAAGATCGCGATTCCTTAGAAAAAAATAGATATTTGCCAAGACATTCAAATGCATAAAAAGGAAACTAAGTCGAAGTGTTGTTAAGGTTATAACAACTCGTAGTTTATAACCAAAAAGAGCCGCCAAGGTGTCTACCTTTAACCGGAGACAAAAGTCAAAAAGAGGAAGACAACATCTGTACCATCTTGACATTGATAAAGGATGGTCATTTGAAAAAGATATCGTAGTACAAAGTTCGAATCGCAAAAAGTGAAGACCGGCTACATGAAAGGCTATTGCCTAAAACGTATTAGGGAGTTTCAAACCCTAAATATAGCCGTTCCTCACCCACCATAAGAGGAAACTCACGAAGCTATTTCTCCAACGGATAGTTTTTCAAAGAGTGACCTTGGTGTATGCCTATAAATACTTGTGACCCTCTACATTGTAAGGTTACGGGAAATTTGTAAGCAACTCAAGAGCTCAAACTTATTATCGCAAAGTTAAAGCACTCGAAAAACTTAGAATTTCCCAAGTGCTTTTATATTGAAGAGAGCTCACTAAACTAAGCCTAGCTTGATAAGATATATCCTGGCTTAGTCGAGATATCCTAGCCTTTGCATTGTACTTCATTGTAAAGGATATCTCATCCTAGTTGGAAACCAACCGAGAAAACCCCAAACCCTTGAGAAGGTAGTGGAGTGTGTTTGTTGGTGAGAAGAGTTGTAAAGAGTTAGTAAACTACGGCGAGTAGTCGAAAAACTCTAGAGGAGAAGTTAGTAAGCTACGAGGTAGTCCGAAAGCTTGTTTGTGTTTGAGTAAGTAAACTACGGAGGTAGTAGTCGAAAGCTCAAGGCGGGTTGAGTAAGTAAACTACGTGGAGTAGTCGAAAGCTCAGGGCGAAGTTGAGTAAGTAAACTACGCGAGGTAGTCGAAAAGTTCAAGAAGTGATTAGTGAATTTATCGAGGATCGAGAGAGAGTGGACGTAGGAGCTTGAGTCTCCGAACCACTATAAATCTAGCTTTGTGTTGTTTATTGCTTTTTTTATCGTGTAAGCTTAATTTGCATCACCGAGTTTGAAAGCATATTTTCACCGATATTTCATTTGGAATCAATCCAATTGGAAGTTGCATGTAATTGAATCACGGCCTAATCACTATTCCATTAAAGGAAGGTTTTTCGAGAAAGCTTTAAAACGAGTATAAACTAAAGGGCCAACCATTTCAAAGACGTCCGAGTAGCTAGAACAGATAGTTTACCAAACCGAACTTACTCTTCCGAGGGTTCAATAAGTTGGTTATCCGATCCAAGTAACTTCGGGATCTCTCAAACTTCGAGGACTCGGTTAGGATAATCTGAGGTTTCGAAAGCGACTTCGGATCAACGTCTCGATGAGACTTTGACTTAGAGTGATTTGTGTTTCTCAGGACCTAATCTTCAGGATTATCTGACCCAAGCTGACCTCAGTAAGAAAAAGTTTTAAAAACACTGAACACGTGTATTCCCCCCCTATACACGTGTAATACTCGTTTTCACCGGGACCAACAGGTGGATATCGTGAAAGTTCGGTAACCCGCTTCTTTGAAGACATAGTGTAAATAAATAATTAATATTATTTATTTATATTTATATATTAAATATATATCCACATATTGAAGTGGATAAAGATGGAGGATATTTTGAAATATAATTTCAAATTTGAAAACCACACGGTATATTTGGTGAGATTTTCATTCTGGAAAACACGATTCAGAGAAATAGAGTTTTCTCCTCATTCCTACGTATCAAAAAGAACACAGAAAGAGAAACTGTGATTTTCTCACTATGTTCTCATACATCACGTATATACTAATCTAAAAGGTATTTAAATTGTGATTAATGGAAGAAATCCATGATCAATTCTCGTGGTTGTGTTTCGGACAAAGAGAATCCAGTCGTACGTAGAATTCAACCGGTTTTATTTCCTTTCCGCTGCAATTCTGGAATATAGGTTAGCGTATTTCTAACCCTCATATTCCAACAATGGCATCAGAGCAATTGTGTTGGATTCTCGTATACGTTTACGATTCTCGTACGGATTATACTTTGGAATATATTTTCTGATTTAATTTTGGTCAAAGCATGATTTTTGTGGTTTTTTCAAAATTCGTGATTTATTGAAACGGGTGAATTTAGGGCTGAATTTTTTTATTGTTGATGTGTGATATAGTGTAGATTATGTCTGCAAAGTTTCAGAATTTTTGGCTAAGCCGTTTGTGAGAAATAAATTATTTTTTGAAAATATTTGTGAATTTTGACTGCGAATTGTTAACAGTACAGTACGAATTGTGTTACGATTTTGGTACTGGAATGATCTACGTTAAAAGATGATTTCATGGGTATATAATTCGTTAATTTTGGTTGAGAAACGAGTGAGATATGATTTTTTAAATATCTCACGCATCTGGGACCAATCTGAAGAGTTTCAGAGAAATTTGGGGCCGTTTTTTGAGAATTTGATATGTTGGTCCCGTTTTGAAAACCCATTAGTGCGTTAAGTACCAATTGTAAATGCATATAAAACAGGGGTGAGGGAATGATGGTTTCAATTTTTCTCTTTTTGAAACCGATCGATGTGTTTTGCTTATAGTCGAATGCATATGACAAGTAATAACATAAAGCAGTAAAGAACACACGTTTTTTATAGTGGTTCGGACAACTCGTCCTACATCCACTCTTCCCTTCATGGGGCACCAACATAACCAACGGGACTTATCTCCCTCATGGGATCACCTACCCTCCCTTTCGGGATTGCTTAGATGTTTACCGAGTTCTCACTCAAACGGGACTTATCTCCCTCACGGGATTGCCTACCCTCTCTTTCGGGATTGCTAGATGTTTACCGAGTTCACACTCACCTACAAACTTAACCTATCAAACTGATTTGGGTAAAGGTTTGTTTGGTTTCCAACTAGGTTGAGATTTTCCCTTACATTTGTTTAGCCTCAATGCTAAGGATGGAAAAATCTCTCTAAGCTTAGGATATTACATTTGTGCTTAGATCTAGGGTAGAACACTCTTGAATATATGCGTGTATTTCTTGCTCAGTGTTCTATGGTGGGAATGCTTGAGTATATGGCTCTTGGCTCTGTAGCATCTTTTTCCACACTCTCCACACTGAATAATGAAGGAAGAACTTGTATTTATAGTGTGGATTTGAATGTTACCGTTGGATGGAGTCACATTCAAATCCATACTATTCTCAGAACTTTTGTAGCCTTTTTTAGGGCTTGTTGTCTTCCTCTCATTGGTCCACGTCAAATTGAATCTAACGGCTATATTCTTGAGGATCCTTCGAGTCTTGAGTTTTTCCGAGTCTTGAGTTTCTTCCGAGTCTTGAGATTCTTGATTCAACAGACTTCTCTTGGCGGACCTTATCCGATCGAGGCATCTTGACACTCGAATAAGCGAGTTCAACTCTTGACTTCGATAATCTAACCCTCGAGTCACTAAAGATTTCGAAATTAACGATCATCGATGGCGTTCGATTCTCGATGAACATGACTTGAATGACTTGTCTTCGATTTCTTCTCGCGATCCGGTATGCAGTTTACGGTTTCGATATCGATTTCTTCTACTTTAATCGATCGGCTCACATGATCGGATCGAGATAGCATCGAGTCAACATATTAAGTTTATCTGCATCAGTTAGTACATCGGGTTAGCTTATCGATCTCGATCCGCGTCGATCTCGTCGGTCTCATCTCCACTCCTCTTACGATCTGCAACCTCCTCTTCTGATCTGGTTATTTGGTCATATGATCAGCTGGCTTAGCTTTTCTTTTCTTCTGATTTTGCATAGCTCATCAGTTACCTCCGGAACTCATCTTACTCATCTGATCTCGAACAGTCTCGTCTGCAACCTCGTCTGATCTCGATCATCTACTTTTGATTTTCGTGAGTTCCCCCTCAACTTGTTCTCTCGTTCCCCCTCAACTTTTTATCTGTAGATTAGCTTCAAAAACACAAGTGGATAATATTTTGGCATAATTCATCAAAACTAAAATATCCCAACATGATAGTTTCAGAGGACCTTCTTGCAAAATTTTGAAACTATTATTACAGTCAATGGTCAAAATTTGAACCGGACCAGCGGTTCAAACCGCGAACCGGTCGAATCGAATGAACCTGACCAATGGATAACGGCGGTGTACTGGCGGCGCGTGGCATGCACGCGCCGACAGATGGTGGCGCGTGATTTACACTTCGGGGTATTTTCGACGGCGTGGCCGCCTTGTCGCCAACTACTAGTGGCGTGTGGCGGTAACGTGACGGTGGTTTCAGTAGCGTCGACGCGCGTGCTGTCTAGAGACAGTTTTCCGTCTGTTAAGGTGGTTTTCCGGCGAGTAACTTGGTTTTCCGGTGGTTGCATACTCGTGTAATCTTGTTTAGGCTCGTTTTAACTCCGATTTTAATTCCAAAAGTTGCTATATTTTTATTTTTCAGTGTAGATTTTTAATTTGCATAAATTTTTAATATTTGAACTTAGGATGTTCAAGTTTTTTTTAATCTATTAATTTGAGAACCACAATTAAATTTATATTACTTGTGAATTTACTTGTTATGCTTGAAATTAATTTTTCTTGCATGACGATAAGCTTAAGAATTCATGTGTTAAGTATTTAAGCATGGGATGTTTAAATGGTTGCTCAATTTTAATAGGTGTGACTCGAATTAATGAATAATTTGTGTTCTACGAATTCGAGATTTTTTTATGCAATTTTTTTTAAAGAATTACATGGAAAACTAGCATATATTTTTGGAATATTAAGTTGCTTGATAGAGATTGATTGTTTAATCGCTCTTTATTATTATAACATAAGGTAATTCCGACTTAATAACTCAAAAGACTTTTAATTAAAGTTGTAAAATGAGCTATGACATTACCTAGAAAACTTAAAGTAGTTTTCTAGGATTCAATTATGTCAAAGTGGAATTTTAATAGTAATGGTGATAATTTTTATGAGAAAATGAATGGTGGATTGAGTTAAAGATTCAAGTAGACAAGTTGTTAGAATGACATGTCTATGCATTATAATGATTCATTAATCCGATATTTTTAACTTGAGAATTAAAGTAACACTTGGATATGAATCATCATCTAGATCCTTATGTCATATTTTTTTCTTAATGTCAGTACTAAATGTAGTACTTCAAAAGTCATAAATGTAAAAGAGGATTTAAACTATTGAAAATTGTCTGATAGTGTTGTTGAAATAAGATTAGATTAAGAATAACCTTAGTAGTTGACTTTTTGGGCTTATAGTAGCCATTGGATTTTTTTGACTACTTTGAGTTATTTTATTGACTCATAATATGATTGTGCTTTATTACGTTTATAATGATAAATATTATTAAGCATATAGTTTCATGTTGTTAAGTGATAGTTTTAGCTATTTATTGGATTAAAAGCTAGAACTGATTTTCTTCATGTTTTGGAATTGAGTCTAATTAATGAGGATACTTAATGAGATTGATGATTAATAACTTTAAGTTATTTTTCGATGTCAAATTTTGTATTAAATTTTTCAGATGTTTGTTAGCTTAACATTGAACATATTGATACATAAATGAACATTAAATCAGTGAATCACTTCAATCAAACCAAACAATAGCTTCAAAAACTATCAACGCCGAGTTAAATAAAATAGAATAAACTCAATAACGATAATTATGACATGTGACGTCACAATTAATTATATGTTCTTGGAGAACAAGATACATTGAATACTATCTACCATGTTATGGAAGATCCTGGGATTGGGATGGAGATTCAGATCAAAATGGATCAATAGACCTATCTTTGCTTGGAATATAAGAAATTACTAGCTCATAACAGATTGGTTAGCTTTGTTATAGATAATATGATCCTTGAGTGTGTGCTAAACCTTTCAACTTACGATATTTGGTAATATCTGATAGAGAAGTATGGTAGCACTTCATTTTCTGAATAACATCAAATTTAGATCTAACATAGTCATTTCCTTACAATTGGAGAACTTGAGGGTTAACACGACTTTTGATAAAAGTATTGAGACTTTCGCTTATTCAATTCCTATTGTTGAGTTGAAGGATATAATACTTGGAGTTGTCAAGTCTGCATCAAGTGTTCTTGTTTCTGAATCCAGTTCTTAAAATACTTCAAACCCAAAACATAAGACATACTGGAAGGTCGGAATGAAATGACAAGCAGTATAAAATTAGAAATACTGTAGTTAAACTTCAAATTAATCCTAATACTAAGAAGAATACGAAGAAGAGATATGCAAAACTGGAAATTAGATGACCTAGAAGCTTGGTCATTTTACTTATGAATATCTTAAGTCCAAGAGGGACAAAGAAGTTCATTATAATTATTTAGTTTTAGCATAATTGTCTATGGTGCTGTATTTATGATTGAATTTTATCCTTGTGGATTATAGATTCTAAAAATGCAGACCATTGACTAACGATGAATTGACATTTTATTTACATTGTCATCATGTTCCAAGTGGGATGAAATGAATATATGTGGAAACTAATTTCGAGTTGAAGTCTAGGGACTTGCAAACTTGAGATTAACAACACTACATGATGTCTTCTTTTCTCTGGAGGTCATTAAGGATTTCACCTATGTATCTATTCTTCTATGATTGGGATGTGATTTTCAATTTACATTAGAGATGGTTGTGATAGTATATACAATGTGAATTATGGTACTGGACAATTATTCTATGTTTTATATGGTTTTTGACTATAAGAAAACAATTATTTTAGTATTATGATGATGACTCATGGATTACTAAATATTTGTTACTCTAGTTATGCTTGTGTAAATGATGACATTTAGCATACTAGATTTGGTCACATTGTGCAAGATTTGAATAACTGACTTGCGAAAGAAGAAATATGGAGTTCATCTTTGAGAGTCAAGTTATCAAAATGTGAACATTGTCTTGTTCATAAGTGATTAGAAAACCATTTGATAAAACAATGATTGTTGATTCTTCATTGCAATTATTTTATTTTGATAAGTGTGATTTTATGAATGTCAAATAGCAAATCATGGAACTTATTGGTTTTTCATTACTTAAATTGATAATTTTTCACGTTTCATATGTCTAAAATTTCTCATAAATATGAAGCATAGGATTGCTTCACATATTATCTAAATGGGTCTGAGAATAAAATGTCATAACCTTAAAGGTTTTAAGAACCGATAGAGGACGTGAATGTTTATCCATGTAGTTCAAGGAACTGTGTAATGAAAATTGTATAATCCGACGATTATCAAAACCTTATACATCATTGCTCAATGGTGTGACTAAAGAAGGAACGAAAGTTGTTGGATATGATGTGATCCATGATAGTACAACTATTTTAACTATCTTTTTTTTTTTTGGAAAGATGAGTTATTTATGATTATTTGAAAATTGAATACAGTTATTCATAGTTGATTAAGTCAACTTCATCTGAACTCTAGAAAGTTGAAGACCTGATCTTTTGTTAATCTTGGTATATGTAGACCAACAAGGGTCTAAAGGATTTAGAAATGTATCTTCTAATATATTATGCTAAATCCAATGGATACAAATTGATCGGAGATCAAGAAGTTCAGAGTGAGACATGAGATAAAATCACATAATGTCAATTTTTCTGAAAAAGATTTCCTAGTAGTGGAGGTATACGAAAAACTATATCATTCTCAGATTGAAATAATCACTCTCTATCAGATCCAAGTGGGAGTGATTTTACTTAATGTTGTGATATTTGATAAAAGTTTACCCATTAAGATTATATGGATATTGATGAGAGTAATTATTTATGTCACAAAGTTTCAATCTTGAAAAATACTCTAGGAAACATGTTTCTGAGAGACATCATGATATTGAGGGACACACTTTCTTTATATTTTCATAAATTAGATCAATCTTTAGTGAATGAGGAAGAACCTACAGACGATCGAGGGGTTCTATCTCGTTATGCAAGAGACTAATGGAACAAAGCAATGAAAGATAATATAAAGTCAATAAGGTCAAATCAAGTTTTTTTTAAAACTTGTAGATATTTTATTGAGACACATCTTAAAAAATGCTCACTTAGCAGGGAAAGATTATACTCAATAAGGGGTATTTAAACTTTCTTCATCTGTTGTGAGATTTACCTCGATTCGTTCACTTTTTTTTGCTATAGTATCAAGTATAGATTTAGAATTACATAAACAATGGACGTTACTGTTTTTCTCAATGGAGAATTCAAAAAAGAGGATAATGTTTGTAAATTGAAGAAGTCGAATTACAAACTTAAATAAATCCTCAAAACAGTGGTACTTGAGATTTCATACTAGGATTGTCTCGTAGTAACTTTGTTAGACAAAGACCACTGTGTTTATGTTTAACGGTCCAAAGATAGTTCTGTAATTCTATGACTATATGTTGATACACTGTTAGATGAAAAGAAACAATGAGAATCTTTTGGTGAAAGCTTCATAAAGATCGTTCAAAGAAGTTACTTGGATAGTCTTAGCAGACTCATGTAGTAAGACTTCTAAAACGATTCAAATGAATGTATAAAAACATGTTGATTCTCATGTTATAAAAAGACGAGTCACTAAATTATGATGAATGTCCAAAGACTGAAAGATAAAATGTCAAATGTACCATAAATAAATTCAATTGGATGTCTGATGTATGTTAAGTTGTGCGCACATCCAGACATTTGTTAAGTTGTTGGTTTGGTTAGCAGATATCAATTAATTCGAAAAGAGACACTAAAAAATAGTGCGTGGGATTTTTGAGATATCCGAAGGACACTGCAGATTATTATCTAAAGGAGATAATCTAAACTTATGGAGTATACAGACACTAACTGGAATTATGATTTAGATGCAAGTAAGTCAAATTCTAGTTATACCTTCTTGCTTAAAATAAGTCTGTATAGCACTGACCACTATTAAAACTGAACTTGTGGCATGTGCATCTGCAGTCAAATAAATATTTTGGTTAAGATTTTTCATAAAATATTTGGAATTAGTAATCACTCAATTGAGATATTTAACGATTCGTTAAGAATTAAACACTCTAATGGGAGTTGTAACGATTCATTGAGAATAAACACTTTAGTGGGAGTTGTAACGATTCATTGTTGTATATGGCATTCTAGTGGGAGTTATATTGACTCACTGTTGAATCAAACACTCTAGCGGGAGTTATATCGATTCATTATGAAATCAAACACTCCAGTGGGAACTGTAAAGATTGATTGTGAAATCAAACACTCCAGTGGGAGCTGTTATGATTCATCGTATTAATCAAAGCAGTTAAAGCTTACTCTAAAGATTCCAAGTATCATAAAAAGTTTGACTTTGTAAAGACGTTACAAAGAAGAAAGAGTGATTCTTGAATAAATTTCTGCTGACTTAATGTTGGAAGATTTGTTGTCAAACCTAATTACAGAAGATATGTAAGACATCTTAAAGATTTTGAGTTTGTATGGATTTAAATGGACTACAATGTAGTTGTTAATGTTACTATACATTTATGTATTGTGAACTATATGAAATGTTCATATAGTAGTATGTCGACAAGATGATTGGCTCTCTCATACGAGCAATAGCCTCTGACATTGAGGTATGTGCAGAGATGAGATTATATTGTAGATAATCGCAATAGATTTTACCACGAATCTATTTGACTTGTTACAAAGCTAAATCAATGGATTCCTAGACAATAGAAGGGGGAAATCTAAGTTAAGTGTCGATGATACACTTGAACTGTGATTTACATGATGTCAAAATAAATAAAATGATATATGCTTCCATCCTGGGAAGTTAAAACATCGTGACATGTGTTTCATACCACATGTGCTAAGTTGACCATAAGGAAATGAGAAAGATATCCCTATTTTCTCATTGTATGAAGCATTGAGGTTTTGATAAGCCTCTTAAAAGTACCCTTAGGACTTTATACTTGATTTCTAAGTCTTCACTTTAGTGTTGCTACTTTAGCATGCTACCAATAGCTATGATTAATGCAGCAATGCGGTACATGTCTAGGAAAGCAGCTATAGTGGGAGTCTGTAGTTATTTTGTGTGAAAAGAAGGACATCTTTATTAACACATTCTATAGTATTCATTGACCGGTCAATCGAGTTGAGAACTTGATTATGAATACATAGATTTGATAAAAATTGAATATGCTCTAATAGTTTCAAGGGATTGAAAGAGATATGTCAACTTGTGTTAACTGAAAGAGTTCTGGGGTATAACGAGTTTTGAATTCTTCATGTAAAACTGATTGAGTTTCTATATATCATTAACACGTTATATAGCATGAAAACTCATATTCTCGCAGGTCACACGATTTATTTGCCTGTATGAAAAAGGTATTATGTGATGGTGTAAAGATGTGAAGTAAATGAGTGTAAGGCTCTAACTTCATATGTGAGTGGGAGATGTAAATAAATAATTAATATTATTTATTTATATTTATATATTAAATATATATCACTACTACACATTTAGGCTTGCACAACTGCACTTGGACAACCCCTTTTTCAAATAGCTCTCCAAGATATAGCTTGGAGAGCGGTTTTATTAAAAAAAAAAAAACAGCGGTTTGAAACCGCTGTCCAAGAATAAAACTTGAAAAGCGGTTTCAAACTGCATTGCAAGCTCACTTGGACAACGGTTTCTAACCGATGTCTAAGTAAACACTTGGACAGCGGTTTCGAACCATTGTCCAAGTCGATTTATATTTTTTATCAGACGCGTTCGCGTCCAGAAACCCTTCATTTCTTTTGTCCCCAAATTCGTCTTCCTCCTCCTCTCCCCCAAATCGCTGCAAACCACCATCCTAGCTCCTCCCTCTCACCCAAATCACCATCGTCGCCTTCCTCCTCCAACCCACATCGTCCAAATCGCTGCCGTCGCCGTCCTAGCTTCTCACTCTCTCCCAAATCGTCGTGCGCCCTCCTCCCTCCCTCTCCTACCGCCGCCGCCGCCCTCCCCTATCGCCCCTATTGTAGCATGGATAAACCCAGCCTCCCACCTGGGCACGAAGGATCATAAACAATCCAATGAAGACTGCATGAAGCAACCTCGGCAAGGGGACCAAGGGATCAGCCCACGTAATTCCCACAAGACCAAACCTTCAAGTCGCAAAGGTCGGCAACTCGGGTAGTCGGCAGTTCGGGAAGTCGCGATGTGATTTCCACTTTATATCCTCAAGTCGGGAGCGACCTGCACCAACCATAACTATACAGTTCACGTGGTCAATGACAGCCCCTGACACGCCACTAATCCGCCCTCCACATCCGCTCCACGATTGGCGCACGCTGAAGATGGACGATTTACGCCCGTCGGCGAGATTAATGGTTCCCGATATTGTAGCCCTTTCATAGGCATTATTCCTTATGTAAATTCCCACCCAAAGGGTGGGAGTCATAGTATAAATGGGCCACCACGGCCACCTCTGTAGAAAGGGCGAACAACTTAGACTTCTAGGCATATACATACATCCTCTCCCTGGCTTGGACGCCCCCAGACGTAGTCTGATTCCAAAGACGAACCGAGTCACCAACTTCTTTGTCTCTTTCCCTATTTCGATTGCCTTTAGCATACGCATTTCATAATAATTATTGTTTAACTGAGTAGATAAATACCAGTTACAACAGCCCCCTCCGTCGCCGTCCTCCCTCTACCGCCGTCGCCATCGTCGCCTTCCTCCTCCATATATAGGTATTTTTTCTTTTATATGTATATATATATATATATATAATTAGTATATATATTGCATGTGTATATGTTAGTATATATATATATATTATGATTAATTGTTTATATAAACACATTTATATAAACGTGTTTATATATATATATAAACGTGTTTATATATATATAAATGTGTTTATATATATGTGGGATTAATTATTAGGATATATATGTGTGTTTGGGATTTATATAAATATATATATATATATATATATATATATATATATAAATGAGACATTCGGCATACCACCATGGTCACGCAGGCGGGGGCGAATCCCCCGGCCTTCGGTCAGCGGCATTGGCTAAGACCGTCCAACAGCTGTTGGAAAAGGTGGGTAACCAGGATGGACCGTCTGGGTCTAACACTGACCTTGTCATCCCCGATTCGCCTTTGGGAACTATGATCACTCTGGCACCTGCCTAGAGGAAAATCAGCATAGCGGCTCTAGATCGCTACAACGGGAGTACAGACCCCAGAGTCCATATGGTGAAGTACAATGCGTATATGGCCTCAATGGGGGCGTTGGATGCGACGAAGTGTAGACTTTTCTCCCCTCGGATGCGACGACGTGCCCACATGTGGTACACTTCAACGATCTTTTGATACTTTTCGAACAACCGCGATTATTCTTGGGCCACTATATCTGATGGCGCCCCCGACCAAATGACAAGGTAGAGGCTCATGAATATGCGTCAGGGGGGGATGGAGTCGGATCGATCCTATGTTGAGAGGTTCGATAGACTTATCATTGAAGGCGACCCCATTGGGGACGAGGCCAAGCCTATTTGAGGCGATATCGCCCTCGGAAGAAGAACCAAGCTATGGCGGCGCATGACCGCCGACTACCCGACCAGCTACGCCGATTTCAGGAAAAGGGCCAGTGACCTCATCCATACCATGGAATTGCTAGAGACCCAGCTCTCAGAGACAAAGGAAGTCGCGGAGCCCAAGAAAGGTTCCAAGAAAACCGGGAGTCATTACAAGACACCCGACAGCTTCAAACCATTTGAGGAGTCCATTCTGGTAAAGCTGATGGAGGCTCTGGGTATGACACCTCGTAACGTTTATACCCAGATCTAGGGGCGAGAGATGTTACGAATACCCCGCCCCATGAAAGACAAAAGCCGGCAAAAATCGAACAAGTATTGCCACTATCATGACCAGAGGGGACACTACACCAACGAGTGTCGAGATCTGTTGAAGCAGTTGTGGAAGCTGAATGAGTTTGTCAAGAATCCTCGGGCAGACAATCAGGGGGGGCAAGGTCGATAGCATGACCGCCAACCCGGGCCGGGAGATCTAGTGCAAAGAGAGCCCGTGATAGGGGCCGCACAGGGCGAGCTGCCTGTGCCACCCATACCAGAGGGCACAGGAGGTCGCGTCATCCACACCATCTCGCCCCTTGCCACGATAGGGGGCCTGTCTACGGACTCCTCATCAAAGCGTTGCCTAAAGGCGGAAGTCAGGGCAATGGAGAATGCTCAAAGAATGGTTCTGCCCATCTTGGATGTGACCGAAGAAACCCGCAAAATTGAGTTTGGGGAAATAGACAAAGCTGGAGTCGTGTACCCGAACAAAGACCCATTGGTCATAAAGGCCAATATCATGGGGACGACTGTATGCCGGATGCTGGTCGACGGGGGGGCCTTCTGCAACATTCTGTTTAAAAAGACCCTAGACCAACTCTGGGATTACGAAGCATACATCACCCCATGCAATCATACAGTGAAGGGCTTCGGAAACGTGACAGTCAAACCTCTGGGCATGGTCCGCTTGTCTGTGGAGCTCGTATCCACCTTGGATGAAAAGGTCAGGAACACTAGGCTCCTAGATTTCCTTGTAGTCGACCTCCCGAGCACCTATAACGGCTTCCTTGGGAGGCCATTTGAGCACGAATTCGAGGCTGCGTCATCCACCTATTATTTTTGTGTAAAGTTCCCCACCAAGGGTGGGCTGGTTGGCACCATCAAAGGTGACCAAGTGGATGCAAGAAGTTGTTTGCTTTATTCTTCGCCTTATTCAAATTCAGCACGCACATTTAGTCATCACATAATGACACTGGATCACAAAATGCCTGATAACATGCTGGATACTGAAAAGCAAAGTAAGAAGAGGAAGCGTGACGAGTTTGATTCAAGAATGGGTCCCGAGCCCGAAGATTTTATACTCGAGGTTGAGATAGATGATCCACGACTCGGGGGACCCAGAACGGTACCCAGGGAGGAACTCGAAAGGGTCAAGGTGGACCCAGCCCAGCCAGACCTGGAGATCATCATTGGATCTAAGATCCTAGACGACCTAAAAATTGAACTCGTCGATTTCCTCAAGAATAACCTAGACGTTTTCGCTTGGTCACACAAGGATATGGTCGGGATCGATCCTGAGATCGCATGTCACCGGTTACACATTGACCCAGCTAAAAAACCAGTAGCTCAGAAAAGAAGGAAGTTTGGTCCAGAAAAATATGCGGCCCTCGCTGAAGAGGTGAAGAAGTTGCTTGACAATGACCTGATCATGCAGGCCGACCAACCACAGTGGGTCACAAATGCGGTCCTTGTAAAGAATTCAAATGGGACTTGGCGACTTTGCATCGATTTCACAAATCTTAACGAGGCATGCCCA